>JAHUYU010003347.1:0-15655 GCA_030439765.1 Tripidium arundinaceum | reverse complement strand
TTGGGTTGGAATCGCCGTCTTCCGGGATGACATAATCGTTGATGAAAACATTGTGTACTCGATCACCGGCGACCGAACACTTGATTACTTGTATATTATTGTAAATGTAATGTGTATGTACGTATATGTATAGCTCTATAATATATATATATATATATATATATATATATATATGTAGTTTCATACTTTATTTGTGTGCAATAATAACGCTCTCGTATAGGTGCAACGTATACGGATAATAGCAGCGAAGAATAAATTGGAAAACAATATAACTGAAAACCAAAATCAATAATGAATTGGAAAGAAAAAGAAAAAAAAAGAACCTTTAGCCCCGGTTGGTAATACCAACCGGGACTAAAAGGTGCTGCGCCACGTCGATGCCTGGCAGCACCTTTAGTCCCGGTTGGTAATACCAACCGGGACTAAAGGTCCCCCTTTAGTCCCGGGCCTGCGAACCGGGACTAAAGGTGGGACATTTAGTCCCGAAACCGTAGTCCCGGCTCGCAGCCCGGGACTACAGGTCCTTTTGGACCGGGACTACAACCCCGTTGTGCAGCAGTGGGGCTAGGAAAAAATGGAAATCGTTCTAGAAAGTCAAATTAGTAACCTTAAAAAATCATTTCTGATTGGACGTTGGCCCATAATTCTTTGTCGACCAGTGAAGTTCTCGTAGAAAGGCCCATTAGGGAACTATTTAGACGATGAATGAAGTTTTATTTAAATGTAGTTTCGATCTCTGTTACCAGGCAGTACACATAGCCAATGGTCCATGAGGGAATAAAGTGGGGGTGCAAATTTGTGGTGCTGATATTGACTTGTGACGGCATGTGCTCTGTTCAAATTGTACAATCACAAGGTGTGTTTGGGCATTGGTAAGACGAGGATCCCACTGAACATATTGTTGCAACAGAGATCAATAATGCAGAGGTAGAATATCTGCAGTCGATTAGAGATTCGAGAAGGTAGAGAGAGAGAGAATAATAGAGTGGCTCATGAGTTAGCCCATCTAGCTAGGCGAAATGTACATGCGGCTACCTGGAGAGAACAAGGGCCCATGTGCTTTGTTGCCCTCCTGAACGATGATCGTAACTTTCCACTTGGTTAATTGAAACTCTCTTTACTCCGAAAAAATAATCCAAAGGTACGGTTGTTCTTTATGCAAGAAACTTAATTTATAAAGGATTTTCAGAAACTTCTACTCATATGTTAGGCAATCAATGTAGGGGGGCGGGTGAGGTGTTTCTTACATGACTACATGAGGATATGTTCCAAAGGCCTATGTGAACATTTGGCCGGTTTTGTTTCGAAATTTCTTGATGGCATGGAGCTAGCTAGCAGGGTTCAACGAAGAGAGCGAAGCAACAATGTCAACGGAGAATAAGCAACCTGGTCCCGCAGTTCTCCTGAAGATTTTTCGAAATTTAACTTCGGACACACGCGCTGGCACGATTCGGACCCACCACGCGTCATTCATTAAGTGCCAGTCATATCATATGATCCCTCCGTCCTAATATATAAGGCGTAACCACTTTTTAATCTAGTCCTATAATATAAAGCGTACTTTTTCTAGACGCATGTATATCAATACAATAGTACTAGTGTTGAGAGAGAGAATTAAATGCGTTGGACTTTAAATCAGAGATGGTTACGCCTTATATACTGGGACTGAGGGAGTATAATCAAGGGGCAAACGTTTTCAGTGACAAATTTCCAATTGTTTCTACCCAATCTGGACGTGTAGCATCTAGCATAAGTGCATCAGCTTCTCCAGAGCCCGCACAGCCGCACGCGGCCTCGCACTCATTATGACCCCGACGGCCCGGGTGGCCAACGGTGACTGATGCTCCTAGTTTGCTGGAACTGCAAACGCTGGTGGCCCTGGATGTAGCACTGCATGCAGAGTAGAAAGAACTGTTTTTATTGGTTGCAAACATGCAGCTGTGTGTGTGTGTCTCTAGACCTCCGATCTGCCGCCGTCGATGTTCGGCAAGTGCAGGTTGGTTGACTGAATGAAACTGCAGGTTGTAGCTGGTGATGCCGCACCGTCCTGAATTCATTCTGCCCCGTCTCTTCGGCGTCCCTTAGAGCTGGTTTCAGCTCGCTCTCTCATCACATGCAAATTAAACATTACGCGCACCTCAATTCTATTTCCCCGGTGTTCTCGAGAAATTAGTATAATAGTACCCCTTTTTTTTCTTTTCCTGACAGGTATTTTTTCCCTGACAAAAGACACCGTGGGCCATTTTATCCACGTACGGTCTTTTTGTATGAGGCGTGATTTATATCAAGAAAGGCAATAGCTGGCATAGAAAAGAGACCATATATCAAAAAAAATTATAATCGAATCATGGCCACCAGCTCACCATGTATGTTTTTCCATCACCATCGGTAGGCGAGAGAAAAAAACAAATAGCCCAACAATATCAGACAAATACCATATACAGCGAATCATGGCCACCATGTCGTATGTTTTTCCATCACCATCGGTATACGAGAGAAAAAACAAATAGCCCAACAACATCAGACAAGTATCATTTACAACGATTCATGACCACCATATATGTATATATGTTTTTTCATCACCATCAGTACGTAGACGAGAGAAAAAACGAATAGCCCAACAATATCAGACAAATAACATGTATAGCGAATCATGGCCATCATGTATATGTTTTTTCATCACCATTGGTAGACGAGAGAAAAAACGAATAGCCCAACAATATCAGACAAATAACAATCGCTATGAGGTGATTGGTCTCTTGACGATAGCCAGGTGCGAGGCATGGTGCAGTAGCTCATAGGAATGAATGTTTTTGACCGTACGTGTCTTGACTAGACTAGAGACAAATGTTGGGTCCAAATCATTTCCTGAATACTCGGGGAACCGGATCACGTAGCAACGGTGCCGAGGCAACGGAATCATCTTATATTATCGTGAATTTATTTATTATTTCTTTTTCTGAAAATTACATCTAAAGAATAGAAATTATTACTTGGTGTTCAAATTATGGGATTACCTCCGAAAATCAAAATTTCTCACTTTTACATTTTTACAGTTTATTATGTAGTAACAGTTTGAGGTTTATGGAATTGGCTCTGGTTTGTGGGACCCAACACGGTGGATACCTTCATTCTTCAGACTTAACGTAGCAACTTGAGTAGATGGATATCCCTACATTATCTATAAATTTTAATTTCCTACTAGAAAAACCTCATGCAACTAAAATTAGCGATTCTGCATAGAGATGAAATCGTAAGCATGATGGATCGGAGGATCATGAATTCCCAACTGGTGTTTGTCGTTCTAGATCTCTTCAAAAAGAGATGGACACACAGCTACAGTAGCTGAGCCACATACCCAAATTAAGAAACTCGTTACTTCACCACCCAATTAACAGCGCTAATCGGCGGGTTTCTTCTTTACTTCAGAAGCATTTTAACATGCCGAAAAAACGTCGATTAACCAACACCGATGGATCCCTGCAACTAAACACCACCACACGTACACCCTGCCCCCATCATTCTGAAAAACTCTCTCTGCACAGTTACATCTTACAAGGAAGGAACAACTGAAGAAGTTAATTACGTACGGACAATACGATGATGGATCGTCAGTCAGTTGAAGAGGTTTAGCAGCGCCGGGGTCCTGGCCTCCGCATGATCACCGGTGGCGGGCTGCTGGTCCTCGCACGTCGTCGTGGCGGAGTACTCGTCGGACGCGCCGCCGCCGCAGCCGACCCGCACCAGGCCGCCGCCCCCCAGCGGCGACAACGCCGGCGTCAGGCAGAGATCCAGCTCGCACGACTGCAGCAGCCCCGCCGGCGGCGGCTGCCGCTTGCAGCCCGCGGGGACGACGCCGGCGGCGTTGTTGAAGGCGGCGAGGCCGGCGTTGGCGACGTTCCTGCGCTTCTTGGACGGCGGAGCGGAGGAGGAGTTCTCGGGCGAGGAGGATGAGGAGGCGGTGGCGACGCCGACGTCGCCGTAGAGCCCGTCCATGTCGCGGTCCGCGAAGGCGGCGGGGACGGCGGAGAGCGCGCGGAGGGAGTCGCCGCGGAGGACGGCGTCGGCGGCGGCCTGGCAGAGGTCCCAGTTGCCCGTCCACATCAGGCCGATGGCGCCGCTCACCGGGTTGATGGTCCGCCCGCAGGCTTCGTACAGCAGGGAACGGAAGAGAGCTGCATGCATTATCCACAGTTCGTTCCATTGTTAATCCGGTTTTGTGAACCTCATCAGCAAATAACTGGCTCTTAGTTACGCTAGAAGTCAGGAGTCCCAGCTCAAAGTTAAACTAATTAAAAGATGTACGTACCAATGTTTTGTTTATGGCGTTTACGCGGCCTTCCGACGCCACCATGGGACAAAAGTAAAAGCCACCACCCCTCACAGTCACAAAGCTGCGGAATCTTTTTGCCAGGCCCAAACCCAATGCTTGCTACTTCACCAAACCGGCACATATATGCTAGTTAATTATTGGGATCTTATTTTATTATTATGATTTCAATCTTTTTTTTGTTAGTGGCGAATATTTACTAGGAGTACTGTACATCTTTTAATTAGTTTAACTTTGAGCTGGGACTCCTGACTTCTAGCGTAACTAAGAGCCAGTTATTTGCTGATGAGGTTCACAAAACCGGATTAACAATGGAACGAACTGTGGATAATGCATGCAGCTCTCTTCCGTTCCCTGCTGTACGAAGCCTGCGGGCGGACCATCAACCCGGTGAGCGGCGCCATCGGCCTGATGTGGACGGGCAACTGGGACCTCTGCCAGGCCGCCGCCGACGCCGTCCTCCGCGGCGACTCCCTCCGCGCGCTCTCCGCCGTCCCCGCCGCCTTCGCGGACCGCGACATGGACGGGCTCTACGGCGACGTCGGCGTCGCCACCGCCTCCTCATCCTCCTCGCCCGAGAACTCCTCCTCCGCTCCGCCGTCCAAGAAGCGCAGGAACGTCGCCAACGCCGGCCTCGCCGCCTTCAACAACGCCGCCGGCGTCGTCCCCGCGGGCTGCAAGCGGCAGCCGCCGCCGGCGGGGCTGCTGCAGTCGTGCGAGCTGGATCTCTGCCTGACGCCGGCGTTGTCGCCGCTGGGGGGCGGCGGCCTGGTGCGGGTCGGCTGCGGCGGCGGCGCGTCCGACGAGTACTCCGCCACGACGACGTGCGAGGACCAGCAGCCCGCCACCGGTGATCATGCGGAGGCCAGGACCCCGGCGCTGCTAAACCTCTTCAACTGACTGACGATCCATCATCGTATTGTCCGTACGTAATTAACTTCTTCAGTTGTTCCTTCCTTGTAAGATGTAACTGTGCAGAGAGAGTTTTTCAGAATGATGGGGGCAGGGTGTACGTGTGGTGGTGTTTAGTTGCAGGGATCCATCGGTGTTGGTTAATCGACGTTTTTTCGGCATGTTAAAATGCTTCTGAAGTAAAGAAGAAACCCGCCGATTAGCGCTGTTAATTGGGTGGTGAAGTAACGAGTTTCTTAATTTGGGTATGTGGCTCAGCTACTGTAGCTGTGTGTCCATCTCTTTTTGAAGAGATCTAGAACGACAAACACCAGTTGGGAATTCATGATCCTCCGATCCATCATGCTTACGATTTCATCTCTATGCAGAATCGCTAATTTTAGTTGCATGAGGTTTTTCTAGTAGGAAATTAAAATTTATAGATAATGTAGGGATATCCATCTACTCAAGTTGCTACGTTAAGTCTGAAGAATGAAGGTATCCACCGTGTTGGGTCCCACAAACCAGAGCCAATTCCATAAACCTCAAACTGTTACTACATAATAAACTGTAAAAATGTAAAAGTGAGAAATTTTGATTTTCGGAGGTAATCCCATAATTTGAACACCAAGTAATAATTTCTATTCTTTAGATGTAATTTTCAGAAAAAGAAATAATAAATAAATTCACGATAATATAAGATGATTCCGTTGCCTCGGCACCGTTGCTACGTGATCCGGTTCCCCGAGTATTCAGGAAATGATTTGGACCCAACATTTGTCTCTAGTCTAGTCAAGACACGTACGGTCAAAAACATTCATTCCTATGAGCTACTGCACCATGCCTCGCACCTGGCTATCGTCAAGAGACCAATCACCTCATAGCGATTGTTATTTGTCTGATATTGTTGGGCTATTCGTTTTTTCTCTCGTCTACCAATGGTGATGAAAAAACATATACATGATGGCCATGATTCGCTATACATGTTATTTGTCTGATATTGTTGGGCTATTCGTTTTTTCTCTCGTCTACGTACTGATGGTGATGAAAAAACATATATACATATATGGTGGTCATGAATCGTTGTAAATGATACTTGTCTGATGTTGTTGGGCTATTTGTTTTTTCTCTCGTATACCGATGGTGATGGAAAAACATACGACATGGTGGCCATGATTCGCTGTATATGGTATTTGTCTGATATTGTTGGGCTATTTGTTTTTTTCTCTCGCCTACCGATGGTGATGGAAAAACATACATGGTGAGCTGGTGGCCATGATTCGATTATAATTTTTTTTGATATATGGTCTCTTTTCTATGCCAGCTATTGCCTTTCTTGATATAAATCACGCCTCATACAAAAAGACCGTACGTGGATAAAATGGCCCACGGTGTCTTTTGTCAGGGAAAAAATACCTGTCAGGAAAAGAAAAAAAAGGGGTACTATTATACTAATTTCTCGAGAACACCGGGGAAATAGAATTGAGGTGCGCGTAATGTTTAATTTGCATGTGATGAGAGAGCGAGCTGAAACCAGCTCTAAGGGACGCCGAAGAGACGGGGCAGAATGAATTCAGGACGGTGCGGCATCACCAGCTACAACCTGCAGTTTCATTCAGTCAACCAACCTGCACTTGCCGAACATCGACGGCGGCAGATCGGAGGTCTAGAGACACACACACACAGCTGCATGTTTGCAACCAATAAAAACAGTTCTTTCTACTCTGCATGCAGTGCTACATCCAGGGCCACCAGCGTTTGCAGTTCCAGCAAACTAGGAGCATCAGTCACCGTTGGCCACCCGGGCCGTCGGGGTCATAATGAGTGCGAGGCCGCGTGCGGCTGTGCGGGCTCTGGAGAAGCTGATGCACTTATGCTAGATGCTACACGTCCAGATTGGGTAGAAACAATTGGAAATTTGTCACTGAAAACGTTTGCCCCTTGATTATACTCCCTCAGTCCCAGTATATAAGGCGTAACCATCTCTGATTTAAAGTCCAACGCATTTAATTCTCTCTCTCAACACTAGTACTATTGTATTGATATACATGCGTCTAGAAAAAGTACGCTTTATATTATAGGACTAGATTAAAAAGTGGTTACGCCTTATATATTAGGACGGAGGGATCATATGATATGACTGGCACTTAATGAATGACGCGTGGTGGGTCCGAATCGTGCCAGCGCGTGTGTCCGAAGTTAAATTTCGAAAAATCTTCAGGAGAACTGCGGGACCAGGTTGCTTATTCTCCGTTGACATTGTTGCTTCGCTCTCTTCGTTGAACCCTGCTAGCTAGCTCCATGCCATCAAGAAATTTCGAAACAAAACCGGCCAAATGTTCACATAGGCCTTTGGAACATATCCTCATGTAGTCATGTAAGAAACACCTCACCCGCCCCCCTACATTGATTGCCTAACATATGAGTAGAAGTTTCTGAAAATCCTTTATAAATTAAGTTTCTTGCATAAAGAACAACCGTACCTTTGGATTATTTTTTCGGAGTAAAGAGAGTTTCAATTAACCAAGTGGAAAGTTACGATCATCGTTCAGGAGGGCAACAAAGCACATGGGCCCTTGTTCTCTCCAGGTAGCCGCATGTACATTTCGCCTAGCTAGATGGGCTAACTCATGAGCCACTCTATTATTCTCTCTCTCTCTACCTTCTCGAATCTCTAATCGACTGCAGATATTCTACCTCTGCATTATTGATCTCTGTTGCAACAATATGTTCAGTGGGATCCTCGTCTTACCAATGCCCAAACACACCTTGTGATTGTACAATTTGAACAGAGCACATGCCGTCACAAGTCAATATCAGCACCACAAATTTGCACCCCCACTTTATTCCCTCATGGACCATTGGCTATGTGTACTGCCTGGTAACAGAGATCGAAACTACATTTAAATAAAACTTCATTCATCGTCTAAATAGTTCCCTAATGGGCCTTTCTACGAGAACTTCACTGGTCGACAAAGAATTATGGGGGGGCGGGTGAGGTGTTTCTTACATGACTACATGAGGATATGTTCCAAAGGCCTATGTGAACATTTGGCCGGTTTTGTTTCGAAATTTCTTGATGGCATGGAGCTAGCTAGCAGGGTTCAACGAAGAGAGCGAAGCAACAATGTCAACGGAGAATAAGCAACCTGGTCCCGCAGTTCTCCTGAAGATTTTTCGAAATTTAACTTCGGACACACGCGCTGGCACGATTCGGACCCACCACGCGTCATTCATTAAGTGCCAGTCATATCATATGATCCCTCCGTCCTAATATATAAGGCGTAACCACTTTTTAATCTAGTCCTATAATATAAAGCGTACTTTTTCTAGACGCATGTATATCAATACAATAGTACTAGTGTTGAGAGAGAGAATTAAATGCGTTGGACTTTAAATCAGAGATGGTTACGCCTTATATACTGGGACTGAGGGAGTATAATCAAGGGGCAAACGTTTTCAGTGACAAATTTCCAATTGTTTCTACCCAATCTGGACGTGTAGCATCTAGCATAAGTGCATCAGCTTCTCCAGAGCCCGCACAGCCGCACGCGGCCTCGCACTCATTATGACCCCGACGGCCCGGGTGGCCAACGGTGACTGATGCTCCTAGTTTGCTGGAACTGCAAACGCTGGTGGCCCTGGATGTAGCACTGCATGCAGAGTAGAAAGAACTGTTTTTATTGGTTGCAAACATGCAGCTGTGTGTGTGTGTCTCTAGACCTCCGATCTGCCGCCGTCGATGTTCGGCAAGTGCAGGTTGGTTGACTGAATGAAACTGCAGGTTGTAGCTGGTGATGCCGCATCCGTCCTGAATTCATTCTGCCCCGTCTCTTCGGCGTCCCTTAGAGCTGGTTTCAGCTCGCTCTCTCATCACATGCAAATTAAACATTACGCGCACCTCAATTCTATTTCCCCGGTGTTCTCGAGAAATTAGTATAATAGTACCCCTTTTTTTTCTTTTCCTGACAGGTATTTTTTCCCTGACAAAAGACACCGTGGGCCATTTTATCCACGTACGGTCTTTTTGTATGAGGCGTGATTTATATCAAGAAAGGCAATAGCTGGCATAGAAAAGAGACCATATATCAAAAAAAATTATAATCGAATCATGGCCACCAGCTCACCATGTATGTTTTTCCATCACCATCGGTAGGCGAGAGAAAAAAACAAATAGCCCAACAATATCAGACAAATACCATATACAGCGAATCATGGCCACCATGTCGTATGTTTTTCCATCACCATCGGTATACGAGAGAAAAAACAAATAGCCCAACAACATCAGACAAGTATCATTTACAACGATTCATGACCACCATATATGTATATATGTTTTTTCATCACCATCAGTACGTAGACGAGAGAAAAAACGAATAGCCCAACAATATCAGACAAATAACATGTATAGCGAATCATGGCCATCATGTATATGTTTTTTCATCACCATTGGTAGACGAGAGAAAAAACGAATAGCCCAACAATATCAGACAAATAACAATCGCTATGAGGTGATTGGTCTCTTGACGATAGCCAGGTGCGAGGCATGGTGCAGTAGCTCATAGGAATGAATGTTTTTGACCGTACGTGTCTTGACTAGACTAGAGACAAATGTTGGGTCCAAATCATTTCCTGAATACTCGGGGAACCGGATCACGTAGCAACGGTGCCGAGGCAACGGAATCATCTTATATTATCGTGAATTTATTTATTATTTCTTTTTCTGAAAATTACATCTAAAGAATAGAAATTATTACTTGGTGTTCAAATTATGGGATTACCTCCGAAAATCAAAATTTCTCACTTTTACATTTTTACAGTTTATTATGTAGTAACAGTTTGAGGTTTATGGAATTGGCTCTGGTTTGTGGGACCCAACACGGTGGATACCTTCATTCTTCAGACTTAACGTAGCAACTTGAGTAGATGGATATCCCTACATTATCTATAAATTTTAATTTCCTACTAGAAAAACCTCATGCAACTAAAATTAGCGATTCTGCATAGAGATGAAATCGTAAGCATGATGGATCGGAGGATCATGAATTCCCAACTGGTGTTTGTCGTTCTAGATCTCTTCAAAAAGAGATGGACACACAGCTACAGTAGCTGAGCCACATACCCAAATTAAGAAACTCGTTACTTCACCACCCAATTAACAGCGCTAATCGGCGGGTTTCTTCTTTACTTCAGAAGCATTTTAACATGCCGAAAAAACGTCGATTAACCAACACCGACGCCACCATGGGACAAAAGTAAAAGCCACCACCCCTCACAGTCACAAAGCTGCGGAATCTTTTTGCCAGGCCCAAACCCAATGCTTGCTACTTCACCAAACCGGCACATATATGCTAGTTAATTATTGGGATCTTATTTTATTATTATGATTTCAATCTTTTTTTTGTTAGTGGCGAATATTTACTAGGAGTACTGTACATCTTTTAATTAGTTTAACTTTGAGCTGGGACTCCTGACTTCTAGCGTAACTAAGAGCCAGTTATTTGCTGATGAGGTTCACAAAACCGGATTAACAATGGAACGAACTGTGGATAATGCATGCAGCTCTCTTCCGTTCCCTGCTGTACGAAGCCTGCGGGCGGACCATCAACCCGTGAGCGGCGCCATCGGCCTGATGTGGACGGGCAACTGGGACCTCTGCCAGGCCGCCGCCGACGCCGTCCTCCGCGGCGACTCCCTCCGCGCGCTCTCCGCCGTCCCCGCCGCCTTCGCGGACCGCGACATGGACGGGCTCTACGGCGACGTCGGCGTCGCCACCGCCTCCTCATCCTCCTCGCCCGAGAACTCCTCCTCCGCTCCGCCGTCCAAGAAGCGCAGGAACGTCGCCAACGCCGGCCTCGCCGCCTTCAACAACGCCGCCGGCGTCGTCCCCGCGGGCTGCAAGCGGCAGCCGCCGCCGGCGGGGCTGCTGCAGTCGTGCGAGCTGGATCTCTGCCTGACGCCGGCGTTGTCGCCGCTGGGGGGCGGCGGCCTGGTGCGGGTCGGCTGCGGCGGCGGCGCGTCCGACGAGTACTCCGCCACGACGACGTGCGAGGACCAGCAGCCCGCCACCGGTGATCATGCGGAGGCCAGGACCCCGGCGCTGCTAAACCTCTTCAACTGACTGACGATCCATCATCGTATTGTCCGTACGTAATTAACTTCTTCAGTTGTTCCTTCCTTGTAAGATGTAACTGTGCAGAGAGAGTTTTTCAGAATGATGGGGGCAGGGTGTACGTGTGGTGGTGTTTAGTTGCAGGGATCCATCGGTGTTGGTTAATCGACGTTTTTTCGGCATGTTAAAATGCTTCTGAAGTAAAGAAGAAACCCGCCGATTAGCGCTGTTAATTGGGTGGTGAAGTAACGAGTTTCTTAATTTGGGTATGTGGCTCAGCTACTGTAGCTGTGTGTCCATCTCTTTTTGAAGAGATCTAGAACGACAAACACCAGTTGGGAATTCATGATCCTCCGATCCATCATGCTTACGATTTCATCTCTATGCAGAATCGCTAATTTTAGTTGCATGAGGTTTTTCTAGTAGGAAATTAAAATTTATAGATAATGTAGGGATATCCATCTACTCAAGTTGCTACGTTAAGTCTGAAGAATGAAGGTATCCACCGTGTTGGGTCCCACAAACCAGAGCCAATTCCATAAACCTCAAACTGTTACTACATAATAAACTGTAAAAATGTAAAAGTGAGAAATTTTGATTTTCGGAGGTAATCCCATAATTTGAACACCAAGTAATAATTTCTATTCTTTAGATGTAATTTTCAGAAAAAGAAATAATAAATAAATTCACGATAATATAAGATGATTCCGTTGCCTCGGCACCGTTGCTACGTGATCCGGTTCCCCGAGTATTCAGGAAATGATTTGGACCCAACATTTGTCTCTAGTCTAGTCAAGACACGTACGGTCAAAAACATTCATTCCTATGAGCTACTGCACCATGCCTCGCACCTGGCTATCGTCAAGAGACCAATCACCTCATAGCGATTGTTATTTGTCTGATATTGTTGGGCTATTCGTTTTTTCTCTCGTCTACCAATGGTGATGAAAAAACATATACATGATGGCCATGATTCGCTATACATGTTATTTGTCTGATATTGTTGGGCTATTCGTTTTTTCTCTCGTCTACGTACTGATGGTGATGAAAAAACATATATACATATATGGTGGTCATGAATCGTTGTAAATGATACTTGTCTGATGTTGTTGGGCTATTTGTTTTTTCTCTCGTATACCGATGGTGATGGAAAAACATACGACATGGTGGCCATGATTCGCTGTATATGGTATTTGTCTGATATTGTTGGGCTATTTGTTTTTTTCTCTCGCCTACCGATGGTGATGGAAAAACATACATGGTGAGCTGGTGGCCATGATTCGATTATAATTTTTTTTGATATATGGTCTCTTTTCTATGCCAGCTATTGCCTTTCTTGATATAAATCACGCCTCATACAAAAAGACCGTACGTGGATAAAATGGCCCACGGTGTCTTTTGTCAGGGAAAAAATACCTGTCAGGAAAAGAAAAAAAAGGGGTACTATTATACTAATTTCTCGAGAACACCGGGGAAATAGAATTGAGGTGCGCGTAATGTTTAATTTGCATGTGATGAGAGAGCGAGCTGAAACCAGCTCTAAGGGACGCCGAAGAGACGGGGCAGAATGAATTCAGGACGGTGCGGCATCACCAGCTACAACCTGCAGTTTCATTCAGTCAACCAACCTGCACTTGCCGAACATCGACGGCGGCAGATCGGAGGTCTAGAGACACACACACACAGCTGCATGTTTGCAACCAATAAAAACAGTTCTTTCTACTCTGCATGCAGTGCTACATCCAGGGCCACCAGCGTTTGCAGTTCCAGCAAACTAGGAGCATCAGTCACCGTTGGCCACCCGGGCCGTCGGGGTCATAATGAGTGCGAGGCCGCGTGCGGCTGTGCGGGCTCTGGAGAAGCTGATGCACTTATGCTAGATGCTACACGTCCAGATTGGGTAGAAACAATTGGAAATTTGTCACTGAAAACGTTTGCCCCTTGATTATACTCCCTCAGTCCCAGTATATAAGGCGTAACCATCTCTGATTTAAAGTCCAACGCATTTAATTCTCTCTCTCAACACTAGTACTATTGTATTGATATACATGCGTCTAGAAAAAGTACGCTTTATATTATAGGACTAGATTAAAAAGTGGTTACGCCTATGTGAACATTTGGCCGGTTTTGTTTCGAAATTTCTTGATGGCATGGAGCTAGCTAGCAGGGTTCAACGAAGAGAGCGAAGCAACAATGTCAACGGAGAATAAGCAACCTGGTCCCGCAGTTCTCCTGAAGATTTTTCGAAATTTAACTTCGGACACACGCGCTGGCACGATTCGGACCCACCACGCGTCATTCATTAAGTGCCAGTCATATCATATGATCCCTCCGTCCTAATATATAAGGCGTAACCACTTTTTAATCTAGTCCTATAATATAAAGCGTACTTTTTCTAGACGCATGTATATCAATACAATAGTACTAGTGTTGAGAGAGAGAATTAAATGCGTTGGACTTTAAATCAGAGATGGTTACGCCTTATATACTGGGACTGAGGGAGTATAATCAAGGGGCAAACGTTTTCAGTGACAAATTTCCAATTGTTTCTACCCAATCTGGACGTGTAGCATCTAGCATAAGTGCATCAGCTTCTCCAGAGCCCGCACAGCCGCACGCGGCCTCGCACTCATTATGACCCCGACGGCCCGGGTGGCCAACGGTGACTGATGCTCCTAGTTTGCTGGAACTGCAAACGCTGGTGGCCCTGGATGTAGCACTGCATGCAGAGTAGAAAGAACTGTTTTTATTGGTTGCAAACATGCAGCTGTGTGTGTGTGTCTCTAGACCTCCGATCTGCCGCCGTCGATGTTCGGCAAGTGCAGGTTGGTTGACTGAATGAAACTGCAGGTTGTAGCTGGTGATGCCGCACCGTCCTGAATTCATTCTGCCCCGTCTCTTCGGCGTCCCTTAGAGCTGGTTTCAGCTCGCTCTCTCATCACATGCAAATTAAACATTACGCGCACCTCAATTCTATTTCCCCGGTGTTCTCGAGAAATTAGTATAATAGTACCCCTTTTTTTTCTTTTCCTGACAGGTATTTTTTCCCTGACAAAAGACACCGTGGGCCATTTTATCCACGTACGGTCTTTTTGTATGAGGCGTGATTTATATCAAGAAAGGCAATAGCTGGCATAGAAAAGAGACCATATATCAAAAAAAATTATAATCGAATCATGGCCACCAGCTCACCATGTATGTTTTTCCATCACCATCGGTAGGCGAGAGAAAAAAACAAATAGCCCAACAATATCAGACAAATACCATATACAGCGAATCATGGCCACCATGTCGTATGTTTTTCCATCACCATCGGTATACGAGAGAAAAAACAAATAGCCCAACAACATCAGACAAGTATCATTTACAACGATTCATGACCACCATATATGTATATATGTTTTTTCATCACCATCAGTACGTAGACGAGAGAAAAAACGAATAGCCCAACAATATCAGACAAATAACATGTATAGCGAATCATGGCCATCATGTATATGTTTTTTCATCACCATTGGTAGACGAGAGAAAAAACGAATAGCCCAACAATATCAGACAAATAACAATCGCTATGAGGTGATTGGTCTCTTGACGATAGCCAGGTGCGAGGCATGGTGCAGTAGCTCATAGGAATGAATGTTTTTGACCGTACGTGTCTTGACTAGACTAGAGACAAATGTTGGGTCCAAATCATTTCCTGAATACTCGGGGAACCGGATCACGTAGCAACGGTGCCGAGGCAACGGAATCATCTTATATTATCGTGAATTTATTTATTATTTCTTTTTCTGAAAATTACATCTAAAGAATAGAAATTATTACTTGGTGTTCAAATTATGGGATTACCTCCGAAAATCAAAATTTCTCACTTTTACATTTTTACAGTTTATTATGTAGTAACAGTTTGAGGTTTATGGAATTGGCTCTGGTTTGTGGGACCCAACACGGTGGATACCTTCATTCTTCAGACTTAACGTAGCAACTTGAGTAGATGGATATCCCTACATTATCTATAAATTTTAATTTCCTACTAGAAAAACCTCATGCAACTAAAATTAGCGATTCTGCATAGAGATGAAATCGTAAGCATGATGGATCGGAGGATCATGAATTCCCAACTGGTGTTTGTCGTTCTAGATCTCTTCAAAAAGAGATGGACACACAGCTACAGTAGCTGAGCCACATACCCAAATTAAGAAACTCGTTACTTCACCACCCAATTAACAGCGCTAATCGGCGGGTTTCTTCTTTACTTCAGAAGCATTTTAACATGCCGAAAAAACGTCGATTAACCAACACCGATGGATCCCTGCAACTAACAC
>JAHUYU010003200.1:0-18408 GCA_030439765.1 Tripidium arundinaceum | reverse complement strand
CTTGACAGAAGACATAAACAACTCAAAAGGTGAACATACAAAATCAGTTATCATACCTTCTGAGCTTGCTAAGCCCCATTGTGTTTCCACTTGGCTACACAAGCACATCAATTTAAACAAATGAGAATCCACTACGAAGATATTAGTTTTTTCAGCAAGAGATGAACTATGAATTTAGACATATATGGATCAAAGAAGAATGCCTGATAAGTTTTTCAAGTTCATGTCGTGTCCCTAGAATAGGAAATCCAAATCAGCATCAGTGGTAGCTGCACTCTTTGCTAGTATGATTTTGAGCTAACAAAAAAAGCAGTTCTGCTCTTCTTTTACAATTTGTGATTTGAGGACCATAATCTAGAAGTTTTAGGTTACAAGCAAGTAGCTGACATATCTCTATATGTTTGGATGTAGCTGCCAGCAACTTAGTTCATAAGCCTGACATCCACTCACAATAAAAAAACATTTAATAAATTCACACATAAAGGAATGCTTGGCCAGCAATTGCTATTGGAAGGTAATTTACTACTTTCACAATTTCAATATGCCTAATTATCCTGAAGAGATATATCTCAAGCATTCCTTTATGTGTGAATTTATTAAATGTTTTTTTATTGTGAGTGGATGTCAGGCTTATGAACTAAGTTGCTGGCAGCTACATCCAAACATATAGAGATATGTCAGCTACTTGCTTGTAACCTAAAACTTCTAGATTATGGTCCTCAAATCACAAATTGTAAAAGAAGAGCAGAACTGCTTTTTTTGTTAGCTCAAAATCATACTAGCAAAGAGTGCAGCTACCACTGATGCTGATTTGGATTTCCTATTCTAGGGACACGACATGAACTTGAAAAACTTATCAGGCATTCTTCTTTGATCCATATATGTCTAAATTCATAGTTCATCTCTTGCTGAAAAAACTAATATCTTCGTAGTGGATTCTCATTTGTTTAAATTGATGTGCTTGTGTAGCCAAGTGGAAACACAATGGGGCTTAGCAAGCTCAGAAGGTATGATAACTGATTTTGTATGTTCACCTTTTGAGTTGTTTATGTCTTCTGTCATGAATTGAGCTATTTGCAATCTAAGGTAGACATTTTAAGTGCATGTCTTCTTCAAGGATGAAAGAGTTTGAGAATAGAATAGGGGATGTTAGGATCCACTTATACTACATGCTCAATGCGACTCCTAATGACACAGTAGCAGTAAAACTTCCAAAAATTTGCTCAATGCTCGATGATATTTCTAGTACATGTTCTGTAGCAATGTTTTTAACAATTTTTACGTTTGACTTTGTTCAGGTCGGAGGCCCTAGAGGTAGTGTGATGCTGGATCTTGTAAACAGCAAGCAGATTAATTGAAGTGCTCACTGAGGCTATTTTGTTGTGGAGTAAACGGAGATGAGGCATTTTGTGCTGGCTTTAATTAGATTGTGCGAGGCATTATGCCCTGTGGACTTGTGGTTGCCATATTACTTAGGCTGCCTATGTATTCTTGTTCCTTTTGTAAAGATGTACAGGTAAGAATCTTGGGTTCAATGAAAATTTGAGATATGTTTATCTAATTCTGTTGATGAGTAATGTGAACTTCTATGGATGTTGATTTGGCTTGAAATCATATGGTTAATAATGCAAAGTTAATTATATATAATTGTATCAGTTCATAGCGACGGATTATTGGTTGGTAAAAAGTGTAATAGCATCAAACTATTAGTCGGTAAACCTGATAACTGATCATTGGTCGGTATGAATGTCAGCGTCCAACTATCGGTCGGTTATAAACTCTTGTCGGTCGCTATAGATTTATACCAATGCCACTTACTGTGACTATTACATCGGTCGGTATAAGGTTGATCAGTTGCTACAATGACTTATAGTGACTCTTTTGCAGTCGCTACAGATCGCCTCTAAAATTTGATTTTTAAAGGCATGGAAATAGAGCCACCTCTAAAGTAGAGGCGGCTGAAAATAGCAGCTGCCTCTATAAATACATTTATAGGGACGGGTCGTTTCGGTTGCAGAGGCGGCAGTAGATTGAGCTGCTTCTATCTAAAAAAAAAGCTCCTGTTTCTGAAAATCATTTCTGTAGTGTCAGCAAAACTTTCTTCAACCTTCACAAAGCTGGGCTAAAATTTAACCCTGAGAAATGTAGTTTTGGAGTTAGCAAAGGAAAGATCCTAGGGCGCCTCATCTTGGTCTGAGGGATTGAAGCAAATCTAGGAAAGATTGATATATGCTAGAATATCAGGCGCCTGCCGTGACTACTCTACCCGTCTTGAATTTCAGCACGCTCAACAACAATTCTGCAGTGCCAAGCAGGTAAGCCCTGCATAAGCATCATCACTTGAAAGCAAGACAAAATCTACATTCACTGTACCTCATGAAACCCAGATATATCGCTACAGATGTCAATCTATTGAATATTGTATCAATCTCTAGTGTAGGTGATACCGAAAAAAGACAAATTTTGTCAAGAAATTATGCCAGTCTGCTCATTTTACAAATAACATTTTGGAGCCATTTACATCATTGGTGAAAAATAATCCTACCTACATTTTGCCTGCATAAAAAGGTTGGCCAAACAAGTCAAAAAGTTTTTCCTCAACTTCTCCTAGATTTTTGTCATTTGCATAATATTCCAATAACTGCACCCTGCACCCTGAATGGAATGCAAAATAAAGTTCCTGAAACAAAAGAACCAGTGTCAGGTTTACAAAAATAATGCATTTGACAAAAAATATACCATGTTAAATACAATAATTCGCAGTGGGTTTAGCATATGAGAAGTAGAATGACCATTAGACAAAGTTATGTCACACCTGGATCTACTTCTTGAATCATCTAAAGACTATGACTGCAACACATTAAACATCATCTCTTAGTTTTTACCCTGAACACGGAAAGCAATGGTGCAGCAGCAGAATTTGAGAAAGTGGACACCGCAAATGTGGAAACATGATTGGTTGTTATTAGCTTTCTTTATATAGTGAACAAATAAATAATGCTGGTAAACTCCAAACAGCTTCGCCTCCCGACCTTTTTTATCAGGTCAGAGCCAGGGCTGCTTTCCTCTTTGAGATCTCGGTGACCACTGGGATCCTCGATAGCCACGTTAGTTACATGGACCATTTTGTGACTAACATCAACCTAAGTAAGGCCGTTGTCTAGAAATAAACCCTTGACGGTACACGCAGAGCTCTCTATACTTCTTTTTGTTTGACAAATGCCTTCCTATTGGCTAGCTGTTTGTTACCCTATCACAACCATTCATGTAACTAATGCGGCTCTATGTGAAGGGAAAACAGATAAAAGAACATTTACTGAAATAGCCATTGTCGTACAGAACATGAGGTGCCCTGTCAAGCCGCCATGACCGCATGAGCATAAATGAAAGTACAGTTTAATGTATAATTTTTGTTCAGCATATCAGCATTTCCTAACTGAACACAAAAGGGAGAAAAGCTAACCTAAATTACAATTTGCCTGTGAGAAGAATAAACACATAAAAGAGTGAATTAATAACTTACATTTGCACTACAACGTTAATTGTAAAAGAACTAGGAACAATAATGACATTTAGATACTAGTTATTATTGAAATGAACTCCTAAGTGAAAGAATACGCTGCTCTATTTGATTCTTCTTGACCATCCCAAAAATGCATTACTGGCGCATAATAGATTTATAGTTTCCTGAACAACAGTCAATTTGACTTTCAAAAATCACCAGCAGATGATTATGGATCCTATAACATTTCCATCAACCCTAGTAATAGATTGTGTTAGGCATTTGAATCAACATTTGACATTCAAGATAAAAAGAAAGAAGCTGCCACTGGCTACTACATGGGTTGAACGAGATCTTGTTTTATATGGATTGGAGAGAACAAGGTGGGAAAGAAACTCACACAAATCCCCTGACGAGCTTGCTGTGGAACCCACCTCGTCTCTACCGGCCTTGTTTCCAGTGAGTCTATCCTCCCGCTTTCTCGTTCGATTCGATTTGCTCCCTGTAATGGATTCGATTCAAGTAATACTAAAGTCGCCGGCGAGATCTACAAATGGTTGTCCAAAAATCACAAATCTAGGCCAAAAAATAGTATTTTTAATCCGAGGAGCCACATGCAAGTCGCAAGTCACACCATTTTTCACACGAAAAAGCGTGCTTCACTGTCGCAGGGGATCAAACCCGTGAACTCATGCCTCGCACATTACTCCTCTAACTACGCCAACCCAAAGACACATATGTGCATACAACATATTCGTTCTCCTCGTATTATCTTCATCGAGTTTTGAAATGACTATTTGGGACCCTAAATGAATTCAAATGAAAAAAATTTCAACTGCAAAGTTGTAGATATCGTCGAGATCTACAGATCTACAACTTTGGTTTCGGTTGTCTTTCCATTCGATGTCATCTGAAAATTTTGGATTTCAAATGTGAGAAATTCAAACTTATTTTTTCTTGGATAGATGATTTCAAATAAAAAAGTTGTCAACTACAAGGCTGTATAACTTTTCAAGATCTACGACTTTGGTTTGGTCATTTGTCCATTGATTGATACATATATTTAGATTTACTGTCAGAAGAACGGTCTGTAAAACTATATTTTAGGGTCGAAGCATCGGTTGCTATAGCTTATTTTCTTTTTAGCGCCCTCGGCCCAGTCCACGCGCAAATATTTTCTGGTGGCCCACCAGTCAGTCCGTTGCCCCAAACCCTATCTACCTCTTGGATTCGATCCTCCAGCTACCACACAGC
This sequence comes from Tripidium arundinaceum, assembly GCA_030439765.1. Classification (NCBI taxonomy): domain Eukaryota; kingdom Viridiplantae; phylum Streptophyta; class Magnoliopsida; order Poales; family Poaceae; genus Tripidium; species Tripidium arundinaceum. The sequence goes on along the minus strand of JAHUYU010003200.1, from coordinate 13,652 downwards.
CCACGTACAGGCACCAGCCACCGCACCTATACCACCACTTGTTGGGGGCGGTCTTCCCGTCACCGCCGCCACTGCCCCCGCCCCCTCCCCCTCCCCCTCCGCCGTGCCGCTCCCTTCCTCCGCTGTTCGGGGCTGCTCGAGGGGCGCGCGAGCTCTGGGTCAGGAGGGGCCGCACGAGCACAGGCAGGAGGAAGCGCCCGCCGTCGGCATCCGGTTACGCGAGGAGCGCGCGAGGTCTGGTCCGGACGGGGCAACGCGAGCTCCGACAGGATCAGCCCTAGCGACGCCGCCCCTCTGCCCCCCGACACCCGCCTACCCCTCACGCATAGAAACGCCGCCAGCCAGCAAGCGTCTGTCGCTCGCCCCGCACCCTCAGCGCCTCCCATATGCAGATCCAGCTCATCGGCTCCGTCGCTAGGGAGGGCATGCAGCGAATGGCGCTCCCGGACCCAGCACGGCATGCGGCCACTCCTCCGCTAGTGGTGGCCCCCCTCCTCCCCAATCCTACATCAACGCAACAACATCCTACTGTCCTGCCTTGACGAGCACGCCCTGCCTCAGGTGGCCACTGATCAGGTATAGGATTCCCTTGGTCTTCACCACGGATCTCTAGTTGAAGCAAGTGAGTTCCTCAAGTGTTGGTTCCTCAATTTCGATTTGGTTCCTCTCTGCTTATCTGCGAGGTAACAGATGGAGGGTGCGCAAGTCAGTGGGTGAGGACAGTAGGATGTTGTTGCGTTGATGTAGGATTGGGGAGGAGGGGGGCCACCACTAGCGGAGGAGTGGCCGCATGCCGTGCTGGGTCCGGGAGCGCCATTCGCTGCATGCCCTCCCTAGCGACGGAGCCGATGAGCTGGATCTGCATATGGGAGGCGCTGAGGGTGCGGGGCGAGCGACAGACGCTTGCTGGCTGGCGGCGTTTCTATGCGTGAGGGGTAGGCGGGTGTCGGGGGGCAGAGGGGCGGCGTCGCTAGGGCTGATCCTGTCGGAGCTCGCGTTGCCCCGTCCGGACCAGACCTCGCGCGCTCCTCGCGTAACCGGATGCCGACGGCGGGCGCTTCCTCCTGCCTGTGCTCGTGCGGCCCCTCCTGACCCAGAGCTCGCGCGCCCCTCGAGCAGCCCCGAACAGCGGAGGAAGGGAGCGGCACGGCGGGAGGGGGAGGGGGAGGGGGCGGGGGCAGTGGCGGCGGTGACGGGAAGACCGCCCCCAACAAGTGGTGGTATAGGTGCGGTGGCTGGTGCCTGTACGTGGGCTGTGTGGTAGCTGGAGGATCGAATCCAAGAGGTAGATAGGGTTTGGGGCAACGGACTGACTGGTGGGCCACCAGAAAATATTTGCGCGTGGACTGGGCCGAGGGCGCTAAAAAGAAAATAAGCTATAGCAACCGATGCTTCGACCCTAAAATATAGTTTTACAGACCGTTCTTCTGACAGTAAATCTAAATATATGTATCAATCAATGGACAAATGACCAAACCAAAGTCGTAGATCTTGAAAAGTTATACAGCCTTGTAGTTGACAACTTTTTTATTTGAAATCATCTATCCAAGAAAAAATAAGTTTGAATTTCTCACATTTGAAATCCAAAATTTTCAGATGACATCGAATGGAAAGACAACCGAAACCAAAGTTGTAGATCTGTAGATCTCGACGATATCTACAACTTTGCAGTTGAAATTTTTTTCATTTGAATTCATTTAGGGTCCCAAATAGTCATTTCAAAACTCGATGAAGATAATACGAGGAGAACGAATATGTTGTATGCACATATGTGTCTTTGGGTTGGCGTAGTTAGAGGAGTAATGTGCGAGGCATGAGTTCACGGGTTTGATCCCCTGCGACAGTGAAGCACGCTTTTTCGTGTGAAAAATGGTGTGACTTGCGACTTGCATGTGGCTCCTCGGATTAAAAATACTATTTTTTGGCCTAGATTTGTGATTTTTGGACAACCATTTGTAGATCTCGCCGGCGACTTTAGTATTACTTGAATCGAATCCATTACAGGGAGCAAATCGAATCGAACGAGAAAGCGGGAGGATAGACTCACTGGAAACAAGGCCGGTAGAGACGAGGTGGGTTCCACAGCAAGCTCGTCAGGGGATTTGTGTGAGTTTCTTTCCCACCTTGTTCTCTCCAATCCATATAAAACAAGATCTCGTTCAACCCATGTAGTAGCCAGTGGCAGCTTCTTTCTTTTTATCTTGAATGTCAAATGTTGATTCAAATGCCTAACACAATCTATTACTAGGGTTGATGGAAATGTTATAGGATCCATAATCATCTGCTGGTGATTTTTGAAAGTCAAATTGACTGTTGTTCAGGAAACTATAAATCTATTATGCGCCAGTAATGCATTTTTGGGATGGTCAAGAAGAATCAAATAGAGCAGCGTATTCTTTCACTTAGGAGTTCATTTCAATAATAACTAGTATCTAAATGTCATTATTGTTCCTAGTTCTTTTACAATTAACGTTGTAGTGCAAATGTAAGTTATTAATTCACTCTTTTATGTGTTTATTCTTCTCACAGGCAAATTGTAATTTAGGTTAGCTTTTCTCCCTTTTGTGTTCAGTTAGGAAATGCTGATATGCTGAACAAAAATTATACATTAAACTGTACTTTCATTTATGCTCATGCGGTCATGGCGGCTTGACAGGGCACCTCATGTTCTGTACGACAATGGCTATTTCAGTAAATGTTCTTTTATCTGTTTTCCCTTCACATAGAGCCGCATTAGTTACATGAATGGTTGTGATAGGGTAACAAACAGCTAGCCAATAGGAAGGCATTTGTCAAACAAAAAGAAGTATAGAGAGCTCTGCGTGTACCGTCAAGGGTTTATTTCTAGACAACGGCCTTACTTAGGTTGATGTTAGTCACAAAATGGTCCATGTAACTAACGTGGCTATCGAGGATCCCAGTGGTCACCGAGATCTCAAAGAGGAAAGCAGCCCTGGCTCTGACCTGATAAAAAAGGTCGGGAGGCGAAGCTGTTTGGAGTTTACCAGCATTATTTATTTGTTCACTATATAAAGAAAGCTAATAACAACCAATCATGTTTCCACATTTGCGGTGTCCACTTTCTCAAATTCTGCTGCTGCACCATTGCTTTCCGTGTTCAGGGTAAAAACTAAGAGATGATGTTTAATGTGTTGCAGTCATAGTCTTTAGATGATTCAAGAAGTAGATCCAGGTGTGACATAACTTTGTCTAATGGTCATTCTACTTCTCATATGCTAAACCCACTGCGAATTATTGTATTTAACATGGTATATTTTTTGTCAAATGCATTATTTTTGTAAACCTGACACTGGTTCTTTTGTTTCAGGAACTTTATTTTGCATTCCATTCAGGGTGCAGGGTGCAGTTATTGGAATATTATGCAAATGACAAAAATCTAGGAGAAGTTGAGGAAAAACTTTTTGACTTGTTTGGCCAACCTTTTTATGCAGGCAAAATGTAGGTAGGATTATTTTTCACCAATGATGTAAATGGCTCCAAAATGTTATTTGTAAAATGAGCAGACTGGCATAATTTCTTGACAAAATTTGTCTTTTTTCGGTATCACCTACACTAGAGATTGATACAATATTCAATAGATTGACATCTGTAGCGATATATCTGGGTTTCATGAGGTACAGTGAATGTAGATTTTGTCTTGCTTTCAAGTGATGATGCTTATGCAGGGCTTACCTGCTTGGCACTGCAGAATTGTTGTTGAGCGTGCTGAAATTCAAGACGGGTAGAGTAGTCACGGCAGGCGCCTGATATTCTAGCATATATCAATCTTTCCTAGATTTGCTTCAATCCCTCAGACCAAGATGAGGCGCCCTAGGATCTTTCCTTTGCTAACTCCAAAACTACATTTCTCAGGGTTAAATTTTAGCCCAGCTTTGTGAAGGTTGAAGAAAGTTTTGCTGACACTACAGAAATGATTTTCAGAAACAGGAGCTTTTTTTTTAGATAGAAGCAGCTCAATCTACTGCCGCCTCTGCAACCGAAACGACCCGTCCCTATAAATGTATTTATAGAGGCAGCTGCTATTTTCAGCCGCCTCTACTTTAGAGGTGGCTCTATTTCCATGCCTTTAAAAATCAAATTTTAGAGGCGATCTGTAGCGACTGCAAAAGAGTCACTATAAGTCATTGTAGCAACTGATCAACCTTATACCGACCGATGTAATAGTCACAGTAAGTGGCATTGGTATAAATCTATAGCGACCGACAAGAGTTTATAACCGACCGATAGTTGGACGCTGACATTCATACCGACCAATGATCAGTTATCAGGTTTACCGACTAATAGTTTGATGCTATTACACTTTTTACCAACCAATAATCCGTCGCTATGAACTGATACAATTATATATAATTAACTTTGCATTATTAACCATATGATTTCAAGCCAAATCAACATCCATAGAAGTTCACATTACTCATCAACAGAATTAGATAAACATATCTCAAATTTTCATTGAACCCAAGATTCTTACCTGTACATCTTTACAAAAGGAACAAGAATACATAGGCAGCCTAAGTAATATGGCAACCACAAGTCCACAGGGCATAATGCCTCGCACAATCTAATTAAAGCCAGCACAAAATGCCTCATCTCCGTTTACTCCACAACAAAATAGCCTCAGTGAGCACTTCAATTAATCTGCTTGCTGTTTACAAGATCCAGCATCACACTACCTCTAGGGCCTCCGACCTGAACAAAGTCAAACGTAAAAATTGTTAAAAACATTGCTACAGAACATGTACTAGAAATATCATCGAGCATTGAGCAAATTTTTGGAAGTTTTACTGCTACTGTGTCATTAGGAGTCGCATTGAGCATGTAGTATAAGTGGATCCTAACATCCCCTATTCTATTCTCAAACTCTTTCATCCTTGAAGAAGACATGCACTTAAAATGTCTACCTTAGATTGCAAATAGCTCAATTCATGACAGAAGACATAAACAACTCAAAAGGTGAACATACAAAATCAGTTATCATACCTTCTGAGCTTGCTAAGCCCCATTGTGTTTCCACTTGGCTACACAAGCACATCAATTTAAACAAATGAGAATCCACTACGAAGATATTAGTTTTTTCAGCAAGAGATGAACTATGAATTTAGACATATATGGATCAAAGAAGAATGCCTGATAAGTTTTTCAAGTTCATGTCGTGTCCCTAGAATAGGAAATCCAAATCAGCATCAGTGGTAGCTGCACTCTTTGCTAGTATGATTTTGAGCTAACAAAAAAAGCAGTTCTGCTCTTCTTTTACAATTTGTGATTTGAGGACCATAATCTAGAAGTTTTAGGTTACAAGCAAGTAGCTGACATATCTCTATATGTTTGGATGTAGCTGCCAGCAACTTAGTTCATAAGCCTGACATCCACTCACAATAAAAAAACATTTAATAAATTCACACATAAAGGAATGCTTGAGATATATCTCTTCAGGATAATTAGGCATATTGAAATTGTGAAAGTAGTAAATTACCTTCCAATAGCAATTGCTGGCCAAGCAGGATTGGAAGCAACTCGAATTGTCCATTCTCCAATTCTAGAAGACCAGAACCTGCAACTAAAAACCCCATACAAATGAATATATTACTAAGACTTGAGTAATCACTAGTTGGTAGTTCAGTACATACATATACATGATACTATGATAGAATGATTATACATCACCTTCTAGGCTTCTAGTTTTCAGTCAGGAACAGGAGTATAGGAGTACTGAAGTAGATAGCAGAGTAGTACAGGACATCAAATTCACAAATCACGAGTCCAGACTAGAGTTTGTACCATAGCAAACTATTTAACTACTTTGGTTCTATTACAGCACAAGAAGTCTCAAATAGAGCACAACGGCTATAAATGTAAGTTCTTCGTTAGACACCTGACTTTTTTGTTTGTCCCTTGCTATGAGACTGATTTTACTAGTTCATCAATTCAGAGATATAAAGCCTCTTACAGCCATATAGTGATATCCCACAAAAACCATGAAATAGACACAGAGAAGGGTTGTAGGGATCAAGTAATACGTCAAGAAGTGGAGTGACCTTTAAAGAGGGAAACACAAATAAAGGGTTCATCACCGCCTTAAGAATTCATTTTGGTTCACTCCTAAATTTCAGGTGATCAGGAAAGAGATGACATATTGGCATACTTTTAGAAAATAATAAAACAGAATACTACAGAGACAAGATTAACCAACCAAAAAAGCAGTGTTCTCTTCAGCCACATTCCAAGTTGAAGTTGTGCATTAGCATATTATCAAATACTGTTAAGCAAATATTCTAGATTATTTATTTCTAAAAGTATGCCAATATGTCATCTCTTTCCTGATCACCTGAAATTTAGGAGTGAACCAAAATGAATTCTTAAGGCGGTGATGAACCCTTTATTTGTGTTTCCCTCTTTAAAGGTCACTCCACTTCTTGACGTATTACTTGATCCCTACAACCCTTCTCTGTGTCTATTTCATGGTTTTTGTGGGATATCACTATATGGCTGTAAGAGGCTTTATATCTCTGAATTGATGAACTAGTAAAATCAGTCTCATAGCAAGGGACAAACAAAAAAGTCAGGTGTCTAACGAAGAACTTACATTTATAGCCGTTGTGCTCTATTTGAGACTTCTTGTGCTGTAATAGAACCAAAGTAGTTAAATAGTTTGCTATGGTACAAACTCTAGTCTGGACTCGTGATTTGTGAATTTGATGTCCTGTACTACTCTGCTATCTACTTCAGTACTCCTATACTCCTGTTCCTGACTGAAAACTAGAAGCCTAGAAGGTGATGTATAATCATTCTATCATAGTATCATGTATATGTATGTACTGAACTACCAACTAGTGATTACTCAAGTCTTAGTAATATATTCATTTGTATGGGGTTTTTAGTTGCAGGTTCTGGTCTTCTAGAATTGGAGAATGGACAATTCGAGTTGCTTCCAATCCTGCTTGGCCAGCAATTGCTATTGGAAGGTAATTTACTACTTTCACAATTTCAATATGCCTAATTATCCTGAAGAGATATATCTCAAGCATTCCTTTATGTGTGAATTTATTAAATGTTTTTTTATTGTGAGTGGATGTCAGGCTTATGAACTAAGTTGCTGGCAGCTACATCCAAACATATAGAGATATAGTCAGCTACTTGCTTGTAACCTAAAACTTCTAGATTATGGTCCTCAAATCACAAATTGTAAAAGAAGAGCAGAACTGCTTTTTTTGTTAGCTCAAAATCATACTAGCAAAGAGTGCAGCTACCACTGATGCTGATTTGGATTTCCTATTCTAGGGACACGACATGAACTTGAAAAACTTATCAGGCATTCTTCTTTGATCCATATATGTCTAAATTCATAGTTCATCTCTTGCTGAAAAAACTAATATCTTCGTAGTGGATTCTCATTTGTTTAAATTGATGTGCTTGTGTAGCCAAGTGGAAACACAATGGGGCTTAGCAAGCTCAGAAGGTATGATAACTGATTTTGTATGTTCACCTTTTGAGTTGTTTATGTCTTCTGTCATGAATTGAGCTATTTGCAATCTAAGGTAGACATTTTAAGTGCATGTCTTCTTCAAGGATGAAAGAGTTTGAGAATAGAATAGGGGATGTTAGGATCCACTTATACTACATGCTCAATGCGACTCCTAATGACACAGTAGCAGTAAAACTTCCAAAAATTTGCTCAATGCTCGATGATATTTCTAGTACATGTTCTGTAGCAATGTTTTTAACAATTTTTACGTTTGACTTTGTTCAGGTCGGAGGCCCTAGAGGTAGTGTGATGCTGGATCTTGTAAACAGCAAGCAGATTAATTGAAGTGCTCACTGAGGCTATTTTGTTGTGGAGTAAACGGAGATGAGGCATTTTGTGCTGGCTTTAATTAGATTGTGCGAGGCATTATGCCCTGTGGACTTGTGGTTGCCATATTACTTAGGCTGCCTATGTATTCTTGTTCCTTTTGTAAAGATGTACAGGTAAGAATCTTGGGTTCAATGAAAATTTGAGATATGTTTATCTAATTCTGTTGATGAGTAATGTGAACTTCTATGGATGTTGATTTGGCTTGAAATCATATGGTTAATAATGCAAAGTTAATTATATATAATTGTATCAGTTCATAGCGACGGATTATTGGTTGGTAAAAAGTGTAATAGCATCAAACTATTAGTCGGTAAACCTGATAACTGATCATTGGTCGGTATGAATGTCAGCGTCCAACTATCGGTCGGTTATAAACTCTTGTCGGTCGCTATAGATTTATACCAATGCCACTTACTGTGACTATTACATCGGTCGGTATAAGGTTGATCAGTTGCTACAATGACTTATAGTGACTCTTTTGCAGTCGCTACAGATCGCCTCTAAAATTTGATTTTTAAAGGCATGGAAATAGAGCCACCTCTAAAGTAGAGGCGGCTGAAAATAGCAGCTGCCTCTATAAATACATTTATAGGGACGGGTCGTTTCGGTTGCAGAGGCGGCAGTAGATTGAGCTGCTTCTATCTAAAAAAAAAGCTCCTGTTTCTGAAAATCATTTCTGTAGTGTCAGCAAAACTTTCTTCAACCTTCACAAAGCTGGGCTAAAATTTAACCCTGAGAAATGTAGTTTTGGAGTTAGCAAAGGAAAGATCCTAGGGCGCCTCATCTTGGTCTGAGGGATTGAAGCAAATCTAGGAAAGATTGATATATGCTAGAATATCAGGCGCCTGCCGTGACTACTCTACCCGTCTTGAATTTCAGCACGCTCAACAGAATTAGATAAACATATCTCAAATTTTCATTGAACCCAAGATTCTTACCTGTACATCTTTACAAAAGGAACAAGAATACATAGGCAGCCTAAGTAATATGGCAACCACAAGTCCACAGGGCATAATGCCTCGCACAATCTAATTAAAGCCAGCACAAAATGCCTCATCTCCGTTTACTCCACAACAAAATAGCCTCAGTGAGCACTTCAACTTGGAATGTGGCTGAAGAGAACACTGCTTTTTTGGTTGGTTAATCTTGTCTCTGTAGTATTCTGTTTTATTATTTTCTAAAAGTATGCCAATATGTCATCTCTTTCCTGATCACCTGAAATTTAGGAGTGAACCAAAATGAATTCTTAAGGCGGTGATGAACCCTTTATTTGTGTTTCCCTCTTTAAAGGTCACTCCACTTCTTGACGTATTACTTGATCCCTACAACCCTTCTCTGTGTCTATTTCATGGTTTTTGTGGGATATCACTATATGGCTGTAAGAGGCTTTATATCTCTGAATTGATGAACTAGTAAAATCAGTCTCATAGCAAGGGACAAACAAAAAAGTCAGGTGTCTAACGAAGAACTTACATTTATAGCCGTTGTGCTCTATTTGAGACTTCTTGTGCTGTAATAGAACCAAAGTAGTTAAATAGTTTGCTATGGTACAAACTCTAGTCTGGACTCGTGATTTGTGAATTTGATGTCCTGTACTACTCTGCTATCTACTTCAGTACTCCTATACTCCTGTTCCTGACTGAAAACTAGAAGCCTAGAAGGTGATGTATAATCATTCTATCATAGTATCATGTATATGTATGTACTGAACTACCAACTAGTGATTACTCAAGTCTTAGTAATATATTCATTTGTATGGGGTTTTTAGTTGCAGGTTCTGGTCTTCTAGAATTGGAGAATGGACAATTCGAGTTGCTTCCAATCCTGCTTGGCCAGCAATTGCTATTGGAAGGTAATTTACTACTTTCACAATTTCAATATGCCTAATTATCCTGAAGAGATATATCTCAAGCATTCCTTTATGTGTGAATTTATTAAATGTTTTTTTATTGTGAGTGGATGTCAGGCTTATGAACTAAGTTGCTGGCAGCTACATCCAAACATATAGAGATATGTCAGCTACTTGCTTGTAACCTAAAACTTCTAGATTATGGTCCTCAAATTTTCATTGAACCCAAGATTCTTACCTGTACATCTTTACAAAAGGAACAAGAATACATAGGCAGCCTAAGTAATATGGCAACCACAAGTCCACAGGGCATAATGCCTCGCACAATCTAATTAAAGCCAGCACAAAATGCCTCATCTCCGTTTACTCCACAACAAAATAGCCTCAGTGAGCACTTCAATTAATCTGCTTGCTGTTTACAAGATCCAGCATCACACTACCTCTAGGGCCTCCGACCTGAACAAAGTCAAACGTAAAAATTGTTAAAAACATTGCTACAGAACATGTACTAGAAATATCATCGAGCATTGAGCAAATTTTTGGAAGTTTTACTGCTACTGTGTCATTAGGAGTCGCATTGAGCATGTAGTATAAGTGGATCCTAACATCCCCTATTCTATTCTCAAACTCTTTCATCCTTGAAGAAGACATGCACTTAAAATGTCTACCTTAGATTGCAAATAGCTCAATTCATGACAGAAGACATAAACAACTCAAAAGGTGAACATACAAAATCAGTTATCATACCTTCTGAGCTTGCTAAGCCCCATTGTGTTTCCACTTGGCTACACAAGCACATCAATTTAAACAAATGAGAATCCACTACGAAGATATTAGTTTTTTCAGCAAGAGATGAACTATGAATTTAGACATATATGGATCAAAGAAGAATGCCTGATAAGTTTTTCAAGTTCATGTCGTGTCCCTAGAATAGGAAATCCAAATCAGCATCAGTGGTAGCTGCACTCTTTGCTAGTATGATTTTGAGCTAACAAAAAAAGCAGTTCTGCTCTTCTTTTACAATTTGTGATTTGAGGACCATAATCTAGAAGTTTTAGGTTACAAGCAAGTAGCTGACATATCTCTATATGTTTGGATGTAGCTGCCAGCAACTTAGTTCATAAGCCTGACATCCACTCACAATAAAAAAACATTTAATAAATTCACACATAAAGGAATGCTTGAGATATATCTCTTCAGGATAATTAGGCATATTGAAATTGTGAAAGTAGTAAATTACCTTCCAATAGCAATTGCTGGCCAAGCAGGATTGGAAGCAACTCGAATTGTCCATTCTCCAATTCTAGAAGACCAGAACCTGCAACTAAAAACCCCATACAAATGAATATATTACTAAGACTTGAGTAATCACTAGTTGGTAGTTCAGTACATACATATACATGATACTATGATAGAATGATTATACATCACCTTCTAGGCTTCTAGTTTTCAGTCAGGAACAGGAGTATAGGAGTACTGAAGTAGATAGCAGAGTAGTACAGGACATCAAATTCACAAATCACGAGTCCAGACTAGAGTTTGTACCATAGCAAACTATTTAACTACTTTGGTTCTATTACAGCACAAGAAGTCTCAAATAGAGCACAACGGCTATAAATGTAAGTTCTTCGTTAGACACCTGACTTTTTTGTTTGTCCCTTGCTATGAGACTGATTTTACTAGTTCATCAATTCAGAGATATAAAGCCTCTTACAGCCATATAGTGATATCCCACAAAAACCATGAAATAGACACAGAGAAGGGTTGTAGGGATCAAGTAATACGTCAAGAAGTGGAGTGACCTTTAAAGAGGGAAACACAAATAAAGGGTTCATCACCGCCTTAAGAATTCATTTTGGTTCACTCCTAAATTTCAGGTGATCAGGAAAGAGATGACATATTGGCATACTTTTAGAAAATAATAAAACAGAATACTACAGAGACAAGATTAACCAACCAAAAAAGCAGTGTTCTCTTCAGCCACATTCCAAGTTGAAGTGCTCACTGAGGCTATTTTGTTGTGGAGTAAACGGAGATGAGGCATTTTGTGCTGGCTTTAATTAGATTGTGCGAGGCATTATGCCCTGTGGACTTGTGGTTGCCATATTACTTAGGCTGCCTATGTATTCTTGTTCCTTTTGTAAAGATGTACAGGTAAGAATCTTGGGTTCAATGAAAATTTGAGATATGTTTATCTAATTCTGTTGAGCGTGCTGAAATTCAAGACGGGTAGAGTAGTCACGGCAGGCGCCTGATATTCTAGCATATATCAATCTTTCCTAGATTTGCTTCAATCCCTCAGACCAAGATGAGGCGCCCTAGGATCTTTCCTTTGCTAACTCCAAAACTACATTTCTCAGGGTTAAATTTTAGCCCAGCTTTGTGAAGGTTGAAGAAAGTTTTGCTGACACTACAGAAATGATTTTCAGAAACAGGAGCTTTTTTTTTAGATAGAAGCAGCTCAATCTACTGCCGCCTCTGCAACCGAAACGACCCGTCCCTATAAATGTATTTATAGAGGCAGCTGCTATTTTCAGCCGCCTCTACTTTAGAGGTGGCTCTATTTCCATGCCTTTAAAAATCAAATTTTAGAGGCGATCTGTAGCGACTGCAAAAGAGTCACTATAAGTCATTGTAGCAACTGATCAACCTTATACCGACCGATGTAATAGTCACAGTAAGTGGCATTGGTATAAATCTATAGCGACCGACAAGAGTTTATAACCGACCGATAGTTGGACGCTGACATTCATACCGACCAATGATCAGTTATCAGGTTTACCGACTAATAGTTTGATGCTATTACACTTTTTACCAACCAATAATCCGTCGCTATGAACTGATACAATTATATATAATTAACTTTGCATTATTAACCATATGATTTCAAGCCAAATCAACATCCATAGAAGTTCACATTACTCATCAACAGAATTAGATAAACATATCTCAAATTTTCATTGAACCCAAGATTCTTACCTGTACATCTTTACAAAAGGAACAAGAATACATAGGCAGCCTAAGTAATATGGCAACCACAAGTCCACAGGGCATAATGCCTCGCACAATCTAATTAAAGCCAGCACAAAATGCCTCATCTCCGTTTACTCCACAACAAAATAGCCTCAGTGAGCACTTCAATTAATCTGCTTGCTGTTTACAAGATCCAGCATCACACTACCTCTAGGGCCTCCGACCTGAACAAAGTCAAACGTAAAAATTGTTAAAAACATTGCTACAGAACATGTACTAGAAATATCATCGAGCATTGAGCAAATTTTTGGAAGTTTTACTGCTACTGTGTCATTAGGAGTCGCATTGAGCATGTAGTATAAGTGGATCCTAACATCCCCTATTCTATTCTCAAACTCTTTCATCCTTGAAGAAGACATGCACTTAAAATGTCTACCTTAGATTGCAAATAGCTCAATTCATGACAGAAGACATAAACAACTCAAAAGGTGAACATACAAAATCAGTTATCATACCTTCTGAGCTTGCTAAGCCCCATTGTGTTTCCACTTGGCTACACAAGCACATCAATTTAAACAAATGAGAATCCACTACGAAGATATTAGTTTTTTCAGCAAGAGATGAACTATGAATTTAGACATATATGGATCAAAGAAGAATGCCTGATAAGTTTTTCAAGTTCATGTCGTGTCCCTAGAATAGGAAATCCAAATCAGCATCAGTGGTAGCTGCACTCTTTGCTAGTATGATTTTGAGCTAACAAAAAAAGCAGTTCTGCTCTTCTTTTACAATTTGTGATTTGAGGACCATAATCTAGAAGTTTTAGGTTACAAGCAAGTAGCTGACATATCTCTATATGTTTGGATGTAGCTGCCAGCAACTTAGTTCATAAGCCTGACATCCACTCACAATAAAAAAACATTTAATAAATTCACACATAAAGGAATGCCTAATTAT
>JAHUYU010003217.1:0-18143 GCA_030439765.1 Tripidium arundinaceum | reverse complement strand
TCACCAAATCCCGTCAAGAACATCATGGGAATTCAAGACAATGAAGGAGTACAACAAGGAGACAAAAGTACATGAACAAGACGCACAACCACTAAGAAAGGAAAGCTTCCACAAAGTGATACTGTACCATCACTCTTCAATTAAGGTACATCTTAAGGTACGTGACTATCACTTTTATAAGCTTTTCCTTGATTCTGGCATTCACATAAATAAAGAGACAAACATGTATGAACTGCAACTTTAATTAGTCCAACCTGATTAGTTTAACATGTTTAGTTCTTTAATCCTTGTTCATAGTACAACCTTCTTGATCTCACTGCCTTAATCATATGAGCTAAAATGTTGCACATCCAATCTTTAGAAGATGATAGTCATATAAAGATATTTCATGCATAAATAGATTATCTTTCCATAAGGTTGAGCGATCTGATCTGACAAATGTTTTTTGTTATACTCATGTTTATCTTATCACCCATCAACTTTATCTCGCTCACTATGCTTAAGGTTAGAGAAGAATAAATAGACTTTTAGTTCTGTTGGTGTTCTCCACCAACAGAGCCCATGCACTTGATCTCTGCATTGTCTCTATGAGCAGGACACATTTTGAGCAACATGGAGGAGTTCTCCAACTCCTCGACTCTAACAAGTGAAAGACCTGGATCTACGAGCACATACACACGAAGCAAGATGCCACCAACACTTCACTACTAAGCAAATGAAGAACATGGGTGATGCCGTATCAAGAGGTGCATATATCAAAGTCCACACCTGAAATCAAATGATGCACCTAAAGAATGAATACGGTGAGAAGTCCTGTTCAGAGGACTTAAAACATTGAACCCTCACTGGGAGTTCCACAAGCTTTGTTGAGCTCCACAGAATTCAAGGATCAAAGGAGGCTAGCAGACGGAGGTCATCCTACCCGATGTCAGAGTGCTATCTCGACAGTCACTCCGAAAGACAAGTACACCTCTGTCACCTGCCAGCCACATCAGAAGAAATTACGTCAAAATCTAGCTTGGGGGAGGAGCATCCCCTAGTTATCAGGTAAGTATACTTAAACGATTATCGAGTCTATTTTATATAACCATAAAATACCAAAAATATGTGAGCATATGAAGGCTCACCCTTAATTAAGAAAACACAAAAATATTCGGGCACATGAAGGCTCGACGCAATCGAAGGAATTAGCTTGGGGGAGATGCACCCCCGTTATCATCGTGATTAAGGTATGTCTTTATCTATAATTATCATATTAGTTTTATTTTAGTAAGCTATAGTGTGTTAGATTAAATAAATAAAGTATCCCAAGAACTCTGTCTCTCTTTAATTTCTTAAAATGGAAATGATGAATAGTTGCTCTATCGTAATTTCTTTCCAGTACCTAGCTTTCAACCATGAGTTCTCCTAATCAATAACTATGCCTTAAAGTGAAACTAAATACATGGGTTGCAAATGCTTGATCTAAAGTCTAGGTAATTAATGGATATGATTTGTGATGATCTGAGCTGCTATTATCTTGTTCTAAACAACACTAGAGTTCCGGAGATTTACCAATATTAATATGACTAATCCTTGCATTGAGTTAAATTAAGCTTTGTTGACCCTATGAGAAGTTATCATGCTATTGAATTGAGATCACTTAAAATAATCCATTCATTTTATGCATAAATGTTTATAATTATCTGTTGCTATCGTCTCAAAAGTTTGTTAGAAGACATGTGGCTATGAAAAATATCCGAGGAAATAAAAAGGGACAAGTGTCCGAAACCTCAAAAAGATAGATCACGAGGAAATAAAAAGGGACAAGTGTCCGGAACCTCGAAAAGCAGAAAAAATGGGCACGTGCCCGGCAGTAGAATTAGCCTCATAGCCATGTGTCTCTAATAAACAAAAGAGAGTGATGAAAAAAAAGAGAGAGAAAAGAAAAAGAGGAGCAAAAGCTTCCAATTGCATTCTTTATATACATGCATTTCTCAATTCAATGGTATGGTTGACTTTCTCTTTGGATCCATTGTTTAATTTGACAACATATGCTCCTAAGTTTTTGAAAAATCATAAAAACTCCGGAATAAAGGTGAAGTGAAAGAACTAGAGACATAGTGCTTGATTTGATCGATCTATCCTTCAGTTACTCAAGATCCAAGGTAAGAGCAATAAGCCCCATAATGAATAATATGACATATTTTTGTTCAAATTCAAGGGAGAATTTTTGTTTGAAGGTATGAGTACTGGTTAGAAGTGAAAATATTGCAGCAACTCCTGATCCACTGCTAAGTTTGGCTTTGCTAGGGACTAGCAAAGGTTAAGCTTGGGGGGGCTTGTTAACGCTCCTTAAGTATCAAAATTAACCGTCAACTAGACATGGAAAAGGACCTATATGCAACCAACATCTAGACTTAGGGTTTTATTTGACAGAATTCCACGAGTTTTGGTGTTTGTCTATTTTTACAGGGAGTTATCAGGAAATGAACCAAGGAAGGTCCATAAACAAAGTTTACATCAAGATAATCAAGCCTGCGGTAATTTTCCGTAATGAGATGGACCTAAGAAGCAATTGGGCCGAACGGGAGGTGAGACGGGGCCCAGCCCAGGGCGCTCGCCCTAGGCCCTAGGGCGCCCGCCCTGCTCTGGCGACCAATCACAGCAAGTCTCGCGGATTATGCTCCACCGCCTCTAAGGATCAAGGAAAATCGTGCGATCAAGGTCGGTTTGATCCGACGGCCGACGTTCATTTGAAAGGGCTATAAATAGAGGGGCAGACCCCCCCTGAGAAGACACAATTATTATGAGTTGTAGAGGTGTCCCTCGAATGGATATTCTCTCTTCTCTAAATTAGAATAGATCTAGATAATGGAGAGATGGAGAGCGAGGGAGGATTGGAGGAGAGGCCGGCCTGTCGGTGCCTCCTCCGGTTGTACTTCGACATGATCAAGTTCTAATCAAGCTTGCTCCTGGGATGACTTTGGTAATCTACTTACTTCATTCATTATGCAATTACTATTCATGTATTTCTGGTTTGCAACTCTTTAGGGTACTTTAATCTATTGCTCGAGGTAGGTTAAAGGAGTAGTATAGGTGTAAGCGCGGTGCTTAGGCCTAGATTACTTATGAATGTCCTCTATATTCCGGATCTGTGGTAGTAGAGCGGAAAGTGACAATTCCGTCGTCCCATATGCCGTTTGTAGAGCTCGCAGCACCGGTGTGCCTGGGTTACACACCCTTTGTGGTGTCTCTTATCATGTGGTACGTCCCCAAATATAGACATATCCCTATGAAGTAGAGAAACCATAGTTATCCTCTCTATTCTCCTATTATCGTCCATATACTAGATTGTGCCACTTTACCTTTGATATTTATCATATCTTATTTTACCACCTATTCTATCATCACCTACCTATCTTTTCTGGTTAAGTTAGAGCGTAGTTGGTTCTCCCATTTCCCTGTGGATACGATTTAAAACCTTTAACCGGGTGAAAGCTACAACAGTATCTGTGCGCTTGCGGATTTATCTGTGTGCGTGTAAAATACCCATCCGACATTCTAGCGTCATGCTGGGGATGACAACCTTGTATTCAAGTGACGTTAGCAAGTGTCAACAAGCTTTCTGGCGCCGTTGCCGGGGAAACGGTTGCTGAGTTGACTACGTATTAGCTTAATCATTATTTTCTAAAAATAAAAATAATATATATATATAAATAATAATAATAATAATAATAATAATAATAATAATAAATATATATCCTTATCTTTTCTCTTTATATTTCTTTATCCTTTTCTTTTATCCTTTGCCTCATCTCTGCTATTCTTTTCTTTTTTATCTATCCCTTGATCTCTTGTCTAGCATGGATGCAAATATTTCCATCTTTCAATATGCTAGATCCATGGGCACACACCTCGAACCACCAAAATCTTCAAAGCCTATCACAACATCTAGTTTCGAGATAAGCCCAGAATATATAGAATTCCTTCAAAAACAACATTTCTCGGGAGAAGGTGAGGAAAACCCATACACACATCTACGAGAGTTTTTACGAGTCTGTGACCTCCTTCGCATAGAAGGCATGTCCAATGAGACCATTCAATGGAAGCTCTTTCCGTTCTCTTTAACGGGAAAAGCTAAACATTGGTATAAACTCAACGTAGGAAGTGCTCAAGGAGATTGGAAGGTGCTATCCAATGATTTTTGTTTAAAATATTTTTCAATCTCCAAAATGACGGATCTTCGGATTAAGATTCTTTCTTTTAGACAACTAGAAGAAGAATCTCTTGACGAATCATGGGATCGCTTTAATAACCTTACTCTCACTGGCCCAAATCTTTCTATTCCAGAACCTATGCTTCTGCAACATTTTTATAGGGGCCTTAGTAGGGAAAATAAGAAATCCCTTAATGCAGCCGCTAGAGGATCTTTCCTTCACCTGTCTGCTAGTGAAGCTAGGAATTTGGTTGATTTAATGAGTGGAAAGACTCCTAGCATTCAGAAACCAATCCCTGAGGAAGAGAAGGAATCAGTTCCTAGACAAGAAGAGGAAGCTTCGATAGCCAAACCACAATCACCCCAATCCCAAGAGTTAGCTATCGATCCTAAATCATCAATGCCCCAAAATTCTCCAAGGGAGGAAGGAATTCCAATCTTAGATCTTTTAGATGCTGATGGTTTAGACTTCTGGTTTGATAAGAGACCTTCAAGCGGAGATAATTCAAATCCTTGCAAGAATGGTTCTTTTAGAGAGTGTTCTGGTCCCGATCATGAGGAAGTCAAGGATGACATGTCAAGTAATGCCATAGAAGGAGAGCTAAGCTATATAGAAAATTCTATCCGCTCCCCTTCCGTGTTCACAAGTTCTAAATCCATCCTTGACCTCGTAGATTTCTCTCATCCCCTTACTTCCCAGTCTCATGATGATTCTAGCAATCCACCAAGACAATCAAACCATAGGAGTCATGAAGACCACGAGGATGATCAAGAGATGCTACGACAATGGCTGGAATGTGTAGAATGGATGGACAAGGAAGAAGCCTTAATGGATTCTAACCTTGGCTCAATTTCAAATGGTGAGTCTTCAACTCTCTTTGAAGATGAGATTCATCCATCTATAGAAGAGGACCAAGACGAGACCAATCCAAGAGAAATTCTAAACATTCAGATTGGAGACGAAGATGTTGTCAATGAGCATGGAATCTATTCCATAGCTACTTCATTTACTCCATACTCATTTGAAACATCTCCCAAATCAATTGGTATTTACAACCTCACTTCTCCATGATGAATGAGCTATGTCTTCCTTGTGCAAATTGTTAAACTTCATGTGTCTCTCTCTTTATCTCCATTGTGAGTTTGTCTTAGGACTTCCTATTTCGATATTGAAAGTTTCCTGCAGGGGTTAGTCCAACAAAATATCCAATATCTACTATAGCATACTATCGGCTCAAAAATCAACCTAGACACCACGTCTAATTTGATTTAGGAAGGCATTTTAACCATGCATAATTAAAAGCCTTTGAAAGAAGATCACCACTCCTAAACTAAGCACCATGCTTCATTTAAGAGATGAATGAACTACTCCAAACCTATACATATACTAAAGCAAACAAAGGTAGCATGAAAGAATTTAAGAGATTTACTCATATGGTGATCAAAGAGCAAGATCTTAGTGTTTTAGCAAATTGAGCATGTCTTAAAGGTAGAGACAACCAATATAGCAACATGGCAAAGGATGTTTTTATGTAAGTTATTCCCCCAAGCTTGAACTTTGCAAAAAGTCAAGTTTGGATGAATTCAATTCAATGTTGCATGATGATTGGTTGGACATACCTTGTGCTTGTTATTCCTTCGATCTCTTTGCTCCAGACCTGGAAAGGTTAGTGACAAGAATACCCGAAGAAATATTTCTACAATTATATTTCTATGCTCAATACACAAGGCAATGTTGCAAATAAGTGAAAGCTCACGTTATGATCTGATAAGCGTTTGTTTTAGGACACTAAGCTTGTCCTTGGGAAACCATCAAATTATGTTGGTGAAATGGTTTCCCCTCCAACACCAACCTATGTGTACTTATCTCAAGATCCCAACGAGATCTGCAATATTTATTATAGACATATGCATCGACAACCGCCCTTTTAAAGTTTTTATAAATAGAAAGGAAGAGGGGGTTGAATATCTCGAATGTAGTGAGGTTGTAAATACCAATTGATTTGGGAGATGTTTCAAATGAGTATGGAGTAAATGAAGTAGCTATGGAATAGATTCCATGCTCATTGACAACATCTTCGTCTCCAATCTGAATGTTTAGAATTTCTCTTGGATTGGTCTCGTCTTGGTCCTCTTCTATAGATGGATGAATCTCATCTTCAAAGGAAGAGTTGAAGACTCACCATTTGAAATTGAGCCAAGGTTAGAATCCATTAAGGCTTCTTCCTTGTCCATCCATTCTACACATTCCAGCCATTGTCGTAGCATCTCTTGATCATCCTCGTGGTCTTCATGACTCCTATGGTTTGATTGTCTTGGTGGATTGCTAGAATCATCATGAGACTGGGAAGTAAGGGGATGAGAGAAATCTACGAGGTCAAGGATGGATTTAGAACTTGTGAACACGGAAGGGGAGCGGATAGAATTTTCTATATAGCTTAGCTCTCCTTCTATGGCATTACTTGACATGTCATCCTTGACTTCCTCATGATCGGGACCAGAACACTCTCTAAAAGAACCATTCTTGCAAGGATTTGAATTATCTCCGCTTGAAGGTCTCTTATCAAACCAGAAGTCTAAACCATCAGCATCTAAAAGATCTAAGATTGGAATTCCTTCCTCCCTTGGAGAATTTTGGGGCATTGATGATTTAGGATCGATAGCTAACTCTTGGGATTGGGGTGATTGTGGTTTGGCTATCGAAGCTTCCTCTTCTTGTCTAGGAACTGATTCCTTCTCTTCCTCAGGGATTGGTTTCTGAATGCTAGGAGTCTTTCCACTCATTAAATCAACCAAATTCCTAGCTTCACTAGCAGACAGGTGAAGGAAAGATCCTCTAGCGGCTGCATTAAGGGATTTCTTATTTTCCCTACTAAGGCCCCTATAAAAATGTTGCAGAAGCATAGGTTCTGGAATAGAAAGATTTGGGCCAGTGAGAGTAAGGTTATTAAAGCGATCCCATGATTCGTCAAGAGATTCTTCTTCTAGTTGTCTAAAAGAAAGAATCTTAATCCGAAGATCCGTCATTTTGGAGATTGAAAAATATTTTAAACAAAAATCATTGGATAGCACCTTCCAATCTCCTTGAGCACTTCCTACGTTGAGTTTATACCAATGTTTAGCTTTTCCCGTTAAAGAGAACGGAAAGAGCTTCCATTGAATGGTCTCATTGGACATGCCTTCTATGCGAAGGAGGTCACAGACTCGTAAAAACTCTCGTAGATGTGTGTATGGGTTTTCCTCACCTTCTCCCGAGAAATGTTGTTTTTGAAGGAATTCTATATATTCTGGGCTTATCTCGAAACTAGATGTTGTGATAGGCTTTGAAGATTTTGGTGGTTCGAGGTGTGTGCCCATGGATCTAGCATATTGAAAGATGGAAATATTTGCATCCATGCTAGACAAGAGATCAAGGGATAGATAAAAAAGAAAAGAATAGCAGAGATGAGGCAAAGGATAAAAGAAAAGGATAAAGAAATATAAAGAGAAAAGATAAGGATATATATTTATTATTATTATTATTATTATTATTATTATTATTATTTATATATATATATTATTTTTATTTTTAGAAAATAATGATTAAGCTAATACGTAGTCAACTCAGCAACCGTTTCCCCGGCAACGGCGCCAGAAAGCTTGTTGACACTTGCTAACGTCACTTGAATACAAGGTTGTCATCCCCAGCATGACGCTAGAATGTCGGATGGGTATTTTACACGCACACAGATAAATCCGCAAGCGCACAGATACTGTTGTAGCTTTCACCCGGTTAAAGGTTTTAAATCGTATCCACAGGGAAATGGGAGAACCAACTACGCTCTAACTTAACCAGAAAAGATAGGTAGGTGATGATAGAATAGGTGGTAAAATAAGATATGATAAATATCAAAGGTAAAGTGGCACAATCTAGTATATGGACGATAATAGGAGAATAGAGAGGATAACTATGGTTTCTCTACTTCATAGGGATATGTCTATATTTGGGGACGTACCACATGATAAGAGACACCACAAAGGGTGTGTAACCCAGGCACACCGGTGCTGCGAGCTCTACAAACGGCATATGGGACGACGGAATTGTCACTTTCCGCTCTACTACCACAGATCCGGAATATAGAGGACATTCATAAGTAATCTAGGCCTAAGCACCGCGCTTACACCTATACTACTCCTTTAACCTACCTCGAGCAATAGATTAAAGTACCCTAAAGAGTTGCAAACCAGAAATACATGAATAGTAATTGCATAATGAATGAAGTAAGTAGATTACCAAAGTCATCCCAGGAGCAAGCTTGATTAGAACTTGATCATGTCGAAGTACAACCGGAGGAGGCACCGACAGGCCGGCCTCTCCTCCAATCCTCCCTCGCTCTCCATCTCTCCATTATCTAGATCTATTCTAATTTAGAGAAGAGAGAATATCCATTCGAGGGACACCTCTACAACTCATAATAATTGTGTCTTCTCAGGGGGGGTCTGCCCCTCTATTTATAGCCCTTTCAAATGAACGTCGGCCGTCGGATCAAACCGACCTTGATCGCACGATTTTCCTTGATCCTTAGAGGCGGTGGAGCATAATCCGCGAGACTTGCTGTGATTGGTCGCCAGAGCAGGGCGGGCGCCCTAGGGCCTAGGGCGAGCGCCCTGGGCTGGGCCCCGTCTCACCTCCCGTTCGGCCCAATTGCTTCTTAGGTCCATCTCATTACGGAAAATTACCGCAGGCTTGATTATCTTGATGTAAACTTTGTTTATGGACCTTCCTTGGTTCATTTCCTGATAACTCCCTGTAAAAATAGACAAACACCAAAACTCGTGGAATTCTGTCAAATAAAACCCTAAGTCTAGATGTTGGTTGCATATAGGTCCTTTTCCATGTCTAGTTGACGGTTAATTTTGATACTTAAGGAGCGTTAACAAGCCCCCCCAAGCTTAACCTTTGCTAGTCCCTAGCAAAGCCAAACTTAGCAGTGGATCAGGAGTTGCTGCAATATTTTAACTTCTAACCAGTACTCATACCTTCAAACAAAAATTCTCCCTTGAATTTGAACAAAAATATGTCATATTATTCATTATGGGGCTTATTGCTCTTACCTTGGATCTTGAGTAACTAAAGGATAGATCGATCAAATCAAGCACTATGTCTCTAGTTCTTTCACTTCACCTTTATTCCGGAGTTTTTATGATTTTTCAAAAACTTAGGAGCATATGTTGTCAAATTAAACAATGGATCCAAAGAGAAAGTCAACCATACCATTGAATTGAGAAATGCATGTATATAAAGAATGCAATTGGAAGCTTTTGCTTCTCTTTTTCTTTTCTCTCTCTTTTTTTTCATCACTCTCTTTTGTTTATTAGAGACACATGGCTATGAGGCTAATTCTACTGCCGGGCACGTGCCCATTTTTTCTGCTTTTCGAGGTTCCGGACACTTGTCCCTTTTTATTTCCTCGTGATCTATCTTTTTGAGGTTTCGGACACTTGTCCCTTTTTATTTCCTCGGATATTTTTCATAGCCACATGTCTTCTAACAAACTTTTGAGACGATAGCAACAGATAATTATAAACATTTATGCATAAAATGAATGGATTATTTTAAGTGATCTCAATTCAATAGCATGATAACTTCTCATAGGGTCAACAAAGCTTAATTTAACTCAATGCAAGGATTAGTCATATTAATATTGGTAAATATCCAGAACTCTAGTGTTGTTTAGAACAAGATAATAGCAGCTCAGATCATCACAAATCATATCCATTAATTACCTAGACTTTAGATCAAGCATTTGCAACCCATGTATTTAGTTTCACTTTAAGGCATAGTTATTGATTAGGAGAACTCATGGTTGAAAGCTAGGTACTGGAAAGAAATTACGATAGAGCAACTATTCATCATTTCCATTTTAAGAAATTAAAGAGAGACAGAGTTCTTGGGATACTTTATTTATTTAATCTAACACACTATAGCTTACTAAAATAAAACTAATATGATAATTATAGATAAAGACATACCTTAATCACGATGATAACGGGGGTGCATCTCCCCCAAGCTAATTCCTTCGATTGCGTCGAGCCTTCATGTGCCCGAATATTTTTGTGTTTTCTTAATTAAGGGTGAGCCTTCATGTGCTCACATATTTTTGGTATTTTATGGTTATATAAAATAGACTCGATAATCGTTTAAGTATACTTACCTGATAACTAGGGGATGCTCCTCCCCCAAGCTAGATTTTGACGTAATTTCTTCTGATGTGGCTGGCAGGTGACAGAGGTGTACTTGTCTTTCGGAGTGACTGTCGAGACAGCACTCTGACATTGGGTAGGATGACCTCCGTCTGCTAGCCTCCTTTGATCCTTGAATTCTGTGGAGCTCAACAAAGCTTGTGGAACTCCCAGCGAGGGTTCAATGTTTTAAGTCCTCTAAACAGTACTTCTCACCGTATTCATTCTTTAGGTGCATCATTTGATTTCAGGTGTGGACTTTGATATATGCACCTCTTGATACGGCATCACCCATGTTCTTCATTTGCTTAGTAGTAAAGTGTTGGTGGCATCTTGCTTCGTGTGTATGTGCTCGTAGATCCAGGTCTTTCACTTGGTAGAGTCTAGGAGTTGGAGAACTCCTCCATGTTGCTCAAAATGTGTCCAGCTCATAGAGACAAGGCAGAGATCAAGTGCACGGGCTCTGTTGGTGGAGAACACCAACAGAACCAAAAGTCTATTTATTCTTCTCTAACCTTAAGCATAGTGAGCGAGATAAAGTTGATGAGTGATAAGATAAACATGAGTATAACAAAAAACATTTGTCAGATCAGATCGCTCAACCTTATGGAAAGATAATCTATTTATGCATGAAATATCTTTATATGACTATCATCTTCTAAAGATTGGATGTGCAACATTTTAGCTCATATGATTAAGGCAGTGAGATCAAGAAGGTTGTACTATGAACAAGGATTAAAGAACTAAACATGTTAAACTAATCAGGTTGGACTAATTAAAGTTGCAGTTCATACATGTTTGTCTCTTTATTTATGTGAATGCCAGAATCAAGGAAAAGCTTATAAAAGTGATAGTCACGTACCTTAAGATGTACCTTAATTGAAGAGTGATGGTACAGTATCACTTTGTGGAAGCTTTCCTTTCTTAGTGGTTGTGCGTCTTGTTCATGTACTTTTGTCTCCTTGTTGTACTCCTTCATTGTCTTGAATTCCCATGATGTTCTTGACGGGATTTGGTGGAGATTTGTTCGATCACCTTCATGAAGTGAGTGCTTGGATTGTATTTTGTTTGTGGCACTCTTCATCTTGTTCCATGGATCACTTCTCCATGATGAATGAGCTATGTCTTCCTTGTGCAAATTGTTAAACTTCATGTGTCTCTCTCTTTATCTCCATTGTGAGTTTGTCTTAGGACTTCCTATTTCGATATTGAAAGTTTTCCTGCAGGGGTTAGTCCAACAAAATATCCAATATCTACTATAGCATACTATCGGCTCAAAAATCAACCTAGACACCACGTCTAATTTGATTTAGGAAGGCATTTTAACCATGCATAATTAAAAGCCTTTGAAAGAAGATCACCACTCCTAAACTAAGCACCATGCTTCATTTAAGAGATGAATGAACTACTCCAAACCTATACATATACTAAAGCAAACAAAGGTAGCATGAAAGAATTTAAGAGATTTACTCATATGGTGATCAAAGAGCAAGATCTTAGTGTTTTAGCAAATTGAGCATGTCTTAAAGGTAGAGACAACCAATATAGCAACATGGCAAAGGATGTTTTTATGTAAGTTATTCCCCCAAGCTTGAACTTTGCAAAAAGTCAAGTTTGGATGAATTCAATTCAATGTTGCATGATGATTGGTTGGACATACCTTGTGCTTGTTATTCCTTCGATCTCTTTGCTCCAGACCTGGAAAGGTTAGTGACAAGAATACCCGAAGAAATATTTCTACAATTATATTTCTATGCTCAATACACAAGGCAATGTTGCAAATAAGTGAAAGCTCACGTTATGATCTGATAAGCGTTTGTTTTAGGACACTAAGCTTGTCCTTGGGAAACCATCAAATTATGTTGGTGAAATGGTTTCCCCTCCAACACCAACCTATGTGTACTTATCTCAAGATCCCAACGAGATCTGCAATATTTATTATAGACATATGCATCGACAACCGCCCTTTTAAAGTTTTTATAAATAGAAAGGAAGAGGGGGTTGAATATCTCGAATGTAGTGAGGTTGTAAATACCAATTGATTTGGGAGATGTTTCAAATGAGTATGGAGTAAATGAAGTAGCTATGGAATAGATTCCATGCTCATTGACAACATCTTCGTCTCCAATCTGAATGTTTAGAATTTCTCTTGGATTGGTCTCGTCTTGGTCCTCTTCTATAGATGGATGAATCTCATCTTCAAAGAGAGTTGAAGACTCACCATTTGAAATTGAGCCAAGGTTAGAATCCATTAAGGCTTCTTCCTTGTCCATCCATTCTACACATTCCAGCCATTGTCGTAGCATCTCTTGATCATCCTCGTGGTCTTCATGACTCCTATGGTTTGATTGTCTTGGTGGATTGCTAGAATCATCATGAGACTGGGAAGTAAGGGGATGAGAGAAATCTACGAGGTCAAGGATGGATTTAGAACTTGTGAACACGGAAGGGGAGCGGATAGAATTTTCTATATAGCTTAGCTCTCCTTCTATGGCATTACTTGACATGTCATCCTTGACTTCCTCATGATCGGGACCAGAACACTCTCTAAAAGAACCATTCTTGCAAGGATTTGAATTATCTCCGCTTGAAGGTCTCTTATCAAACCAGAAGTCTAAACCATCAGCATCTAAAAGATCTAAGATTGGAATTCCTTCCTCCCTTGGAGAATTTTGGGGCATTGATGATTTAGGATCGATAGCTAACTCTTGGGATTGGGGTGATTGTGGTTTGGCTATCGAAGCTTCCTCTTCTTGTCTAGGAACTGATTCCTTCTCTTCCTCAGGGATTGGTTTCTGAATGCTAGGAGTCTTTCCACTCATTAAATCAACCAAATTCCTAGCTTCACTAGCAGACAGGTGAAGGAAAGATCCTCTAGCGGCTGCATTAAGGGATTTCTTATTTTCCCTACTAAGGCCCCTATAAAAATGTTGCAGAAGCATAGGTTCTGGAATAGAAAGATTTGGGCCAGTGAGAGTAAGGTTATTAAAGCGATCCCATGATTCGTCAAGAGATTCTTCTTCTAGTTGTCTAAAAGAAAGAATCTTAATCCGAAGATCCGTCATTTTGGAGATTGAAAAATATTTTAAACAAAAATCATTGGATAGCACCTTCCAATCTCCTTGAGCACTTCCTACGTTGAGTTTATACCAATGTTTAGCTTTTCCCGTTAAAGAGAACGGAAAGAGCTTCCATTGAATGGTCTCATTGGACATGCCTTCTATGCGAAGGAGGTCACAGACTCGTAAAAACTCTCGTAGATGTGTGTATGGGTTTTCCTCACCTTCTCCCGAGAAATGTTGTTTTTGAAGGAATTCTATATATTCTGGGCTTATCTCGAAACTAGATGTTGTGATAGGCTTTGAAGATTTTGGTGGTTCGAGGTGTGTGCCCATGGATCTAGCATATTGAAAGATGGAAATATTTGCATCCATGCTAGACAAGAGATCAAGGGATAGATAAAAAAGAAAAGAATAACAGAGATGAGGCAAAGGATAAAAGAAAAGGATAAAGAAATATAAAGAGAAAAGATAAGGATATATATTTATTATTATTATTATTATTATTATTATTATTATTATTTATATATATATATTATTTTTATTTTTAGAAAATAATGATTAAGCTAATACGTAGTCAACTCAGCAACCGTTTCCCCGGCAACGGCGCCAGAAAGCTTGTTGACACTTGCTAACGTCACTTGAATACAAGGTTGTCATCCCCAGCATGACGCTAGAATGTCGGATGGGTATTTTACACGCACACAGATAAATCCGCAAGCGCACAGATACTGTTGTAGCTTTCACCCGGTTAAAGGTTTTAAATCGTATCCACAGGGAAATGGGAGAACCAACTACGCTCTAACTTAACCAGAAAAGATAGGTAGGTGATGATAGAATAGGTGGTAAAATAAGATATGATAAATATCAAAGGTAAAGTGGCACAATCTAGTATATGGACGATAATAGGAGAATAGAGAGGATAACTATGGTTTCTCTACTTCATAGGGATATGTCTATATTTGGGGACGTACCACATGATAAGAGACACCACAAAGGGTGTGTAACCCAGGCACACCGGTGCTGCGAGCTCTACAAACGGCATATGGGACGACGGAATTGTCACTTTCCGCTCTACTACCACAGATCCGGAATATAGAGGACATTCATAAGTAATCTAGGCCTAAGCACCGCGCTTACACCTATACTACTCCTTTAACCTACCTCGAGCAATAGATTAAAGTACCCTAAAGAGTTGCAAACCAGAAATACATGAATAGTAATTGCATAATGAATGAAGTAAGTAGATTACCAAAGTCATCCCAGGAGCAAGCTTGATTAGAACTTGATCATGTGGTACGTCCCCAAATATAGACATATCCCTATGAAGTAGAGAAACCATAGTTATCCTCTCTATTCTCCTATTATCGTCCATATACTAGATTGTGCCACTTTACCTTTGATATTTATCATATCTTATTTTACCACCTATTCTATCATCACCTACCTATCTTTTCTGGTTAAGTTAGAGCGTAGTTGGTTCTCCCATTTCCCTGTGGATACGATTTAAAACCTTTAACCGGGTGAAAGCTACAACAGTATCTGTGCGCTTGCGGATTTATCTGTGTGCGTGTAAAATACCCATCCGACATTCTAGCGTCATGCTGGGGATGACAACCTTGTATTCAAGTGACGTTAGCAAGTGTCAACAAGCTTTCTGGCGCCGTTGCCGGGGAAACGGTTGCTGAGTTGACTACGTATTAGCTTAATCATTATTTTCTAAAAATAAAAATAATATATATATATAAATAATAATAATAATAATAATAATAATAATAATAATAAATATATATCCTTATCTTTTCTCTTTATATTTCTTTATCCTTTTCTTTTATCCTTTGCCTCATCTCTGCTATTCTTTTCTTTTTTATCTATCCCTTGATCTCTTGTCTAGCATGGATGCAAATATTTCCATCTTTCAATATGCTAGATCCATGGGCACACACCTCGAACCACCAAAATCTTCAAAGCCTATCACAACATCTAGTTTCGAGATAAGCCCAGAATATATAGAATTCCTTCAAAAACAACATTTCTCGGGAGAAGGTGAGGAAAACCCATACACACATCTACGAGAGTTTTTACGAGTCTGTGACCTCCTTCGCATAGAAGGCATGTCCAATGAGACCATTCAATGGAAGCTCTTTCCGTTCTCTTTAACGGGAAAAGCTAAACATTGGTATAAACTCAACGTAGGAAGTGCTCAAGGAGATTGGAAGGTGCTATCCAATGATTTTTGTTTAAAATATTTTTCAATCTCCAAAATGACGGATCTTCGGATTAAGATTCTTTCTTTTAGACAACTAGAAGAAGAATCTCTTGACGAATCATGGGATCGCTTTAATAACCTTACTCTCACTGGCCCAAATCTTTCTATTCCAGAACCTATGCTTCTGCAACATTTTTATAGGGGCCTTAGTAGGGAAAATAAGAAATCCCTTAATGCAGCCGCTAGAGGATCTTTCCTTCACCTGTCTGCTAGTGAAGCTAGGAATTTGGTTGATTTAATGAGTGGAAAGACTCCTAGCATTCAGAAACCAATCCCTGAGGAAGAGAAGGAATCAGTTCCTAGACAAGAAGAGGAAGCTTCGATAGCCAAACCACAATCACCCCAATCCCAAGAGTTAGCTATCGATCCTAAATCATCAATGCCCCAAAATTCTCCAAGGGAGGAAGGAATTCCAATCTTAGATCTTTTAGATGCTGATGGTTTAGACTTCTGGTTTGATAAGAGACCTTCAAGCGGAGATAATTCAAATCCTTGCAAGAATGGTTCTTTTAGAGAGTGTTCTGGTCCCGATCATGAGGAAGTCAAGGATGACATGTCAAGTAATGCCATAGAAGGAGAGCTAAGCTATATAGAAAATTCTATCCGCTCCCCTTCCGTGTTCACAAGTTCTAAATCCATCCTTGACCTCGTAGATTTCTCTCATCCCCTTACTTCCCAGTCTCATGATGATTCTAGCAATCCACCAAGACAATCAAACCATAGGAGTCATGAAGACCACGAGGATGATCAAGAGATGCTACGACAATGGCTGGAATGTGTAGAATGGATGGACAAGGAAGAAGCCTTAATGGATTCTAACCTTGGCTCAATTTCAAATGGTGAGTCTTCAACTCTCTTTGAAGATGAGATTCATCCATCTATAGAAGAGGACCAAGACGAGACCAATCCAAGAGAAATTCTAAACATTCAGATTGGAGACGAAGATGTTGTCAATGAGCATGGAATCTATTCCATAGCTACTTCATTTACTCCATACTCATTTGAAACATCTCCCAAATCAATTGGTATTTACAACCTCACTACATTCGAGATATTCAACCCCCTCTCCTTTCTATTTATAAAAACTTTAAAAGGGCGGTTGTCGATGCATATGTCTATAATAAATATGGACGATAATAGGAGAATAGAGAGGATAACTATGGTTTCTCTACTTCATAGGGATATGTCTATATTTGGGGACGTACCACATGATCAAGTTCTAATCAAGCTTGCTCCTGGGATGACTTTGGTAATCTACTTACTTCATTCATTATGCAATTACTATTCATGTATTTCTGGTTTGCAACTCTTTAGGGTACTTTAATCTATTGCTCGAGGTAGGTTAAAGGAGTAGTATAGGTGTAAGCGCGGTGCTTAGGCCTAGATTACTTATGAATGTCCTCTATATTCCGGATCTGTGGTAGTAGAGCGGAAAGTGACAATTCCGTCGTCCCATATGCCGTTTGTAGAGCTCGCAGCACCGGTGTGCCTGGGTTACACACCCTTTGTGGTGTCTCTTATCATGTGGTACGTCCCCAAATATAGACATATCCCTATGAAGTAGAGAAACCATAGTTATCCTCTCTATTCTCCTATTATCGTCCATATACTAGATTGTGCCACTTTACCTTTGATATTTATCATATCTTATTTTACCACCTATTCTATCATCACCTACCTATCTTTTCTGGTTAAGTTAGAGCGTAGTTGGTTCTCCCATTTCCCTGTGGATACGATTTAAAACCTTTAACCGGGTGAAAGCTACAACAGTATCTGTGCGCTTGCGGATTTATCTGTGTGCGTGTAAAATACCCATCCGACATTCTAGCGTCATGCTGGGGATGACAACCTTGTATTCAAGTGACGTTAGCAAGTGTCAACAAGCTTTCTGGCGCCGTTGCCGGGGAATAGAGAGGATAACTATGGTTTCTCTACTTCATAGGGATATGTCTATATTTGGGGACGTACCACATGATAAGAGACACCACAAAGGGTGTGTAACCCAGGCACACCGGTGCTGCGAGCTCTACAAACGGCATATGGGACGACGGAATTGTCACTTTCCGCTCTACTACCACAGATCCGGAATATAGAGGACATTCATAAGTAATCTAGGCCTAAGCACCGCGCTTACACCTATACTACTCCTTTAACCTACCTCGAGCAATAGATTAAAGTACCCTAAAGAGTTGCAAACCAGAAATACATGAATAGTAATTGCATAATGAATGAAGTAAGTAGATTACCAAAGTCATCCCAGGAGCAAGCTTGATTAGAACTTGATCATGTGGTACGTCCCCAAATATAGACATATCCCTATGAAGTAGAGAAACCATAGTTATCCTCTCTATTCTCCTATTATCGTCCATATTTATTATAGACATATGCATCGACA
>JAHUYU010000861.1:0-18001 GCA_030439765.1 Tripidium arundinaceum | reverse complement strand
CGTTATGGCGATCGCTGCGTCGCCGATCATCCGCGTCGGTCGTCGGGACCGGCGAGACGACCCTAGGGGACGGCCAAATCAAGACCGCCGAGCGGATCACTCCGTCAACACCGTTAAGCCGGGAGCAAAGCGTGATTATGAGGGCGCCTACTCCAAGCTTCTCAGCGGTCCCTGCCCAGCTCACCCGAACTCCGACCACACGATGGGCGCCTGCAAGGGCTTGAAGGCTATTTACCGATCAGACCCCCGCAAGAAGATGCGTGGTGATGGCAAGGATAATGAGCGGAGCAGCCAGCGAGACGGCAAAAAGGACAACGAGGAAGACAAGGAAGACGACGACCGCGACAAGAACCCACGACATTACCAGAGCCCTGACAGAACCGTCCGCACCATATTCGGGGGCAAGATAGCTCTGGAGACCGGGCGCGAAAGGAAGTTGACTGCCCGAGCAGTCATGGCTGTCGCCAATTCGGACGATAAGGTCGCGGATCCCAAGTATCCGGCCTGGTCGCATCGAGAAATCACGTTCAGCAGAGCTGACCAATGGGCCAAGATCCCGGAGCCAGGTCGTTTTCCTCTCGTTCTGGACCCGGTCATCGGCAACGTCCGGTTCGAGAAGGTACTCATCGATGGCGGCAGTGCCCTTGACATACTTTTCCGTAATGCCCTAACAGAGTTAGGCGTCGATCCAGAGGGGGGTCCTTGCCCGCCTTATATAGTCCGGGGGGCAAGGTTACAAATCTAAGGAATCTAATCCTAGTCGATTACAATTGCCATATCCGTTGAGGATACGATATCTAAACTAACCGACCAGTCTCCTTGATCGTAAAGGCAATCTCCGATTCCTTGAACAATACGCCAAACGGTCATACAACCAGCACGGCGTATCCTGACAGATTGGACCACCTTACCAGATGTGTCCAAAGTCCAGCCGTGAGGGTATACGGGTTTATACCCCCACATGCGTAGATTAGATTTATAAGCTTTTCTACATCTTTTTCCACTATTGATGTACTGTTCTAATCTTTTGCTCTTGTTTGCTATGCATGATTGTCTCTGGATGCTTGTGTGTTGCTGTATTGATCGAGTATAGACGGTGAGCTATACATGGGTGACAAAGAGTTCTTTGTTGATGAGCAGGACCAGCAGGAGTGCTTTGAGCAAGGCAAGTAGAGCATGGGATCATCTTTATTACCTAATAACCTTTAATATAACTTAAATCATGTGCATGTGTCTACCTTGTCCCCTGTAAGGATATTATCGCGGGTTCATTGCCGTGGCAAGCATCGTTGTTTATTGGATGTTAGGAGTGTGGGTCTCTGGTGGCTCGGGTGCTCAAGAACATGATAGAAGACATGGCGATGTATCCTGGTTCAGGCTATCGGAGCCCTATGTCCAGCAGTGGGGAGTTCTTTGTATTCCAAAGCACCCAAATCGGGGGGGTTACAACAAAGGAGAAAGAGAGTTTGGCAGGGTATCGCTCGGTTCTATCCTACGGCTCATTGGCGGTGAGGTTTCTTCCCCAATGAGTAAGGGAAACGCTCCTTGCTCGTGCTGGGTTCCCGGGGGAAGGAACACTCTGCTGTTCCTCTCAGTTGCTCTGTTTTTAGGTCAAGCTTCGCTGCTCAGCCTCCTAGCGAATGGGTGAAAGGAGAAGGATCCTCCCCTCTAGGGGAGCCAACCTTTCCCTTATATCCTAGGGAAGGTCGGGTACAAGGCGGTTTGGAGGCTACAGTCTATAGCTTTCATGCACCGGGGTCCAGGAGGGTATTGCTGCGGCGTGGATGGACCTCGGTGTTGTCATGGAGTCGGGGGAGCTTGTTGGAGGTCCTTAACTCCCATTTTTAACCACCAAATATTCACTAAAATGAACACCAAACGTAGAGATAGGGTTTATAAACTAACAGATTCCATAAGTTTGGTGATTTACCAGGACATGTCGGAATAACACAGAAAATGTGCCTAAAGTATACAAAAGAACATAGTAAAACAACACCCGACATGAGCCCAAGGGGGAGAAAGCCCACTTACCGAGCAAACCAGGGCCCAATCAGGTAGAGAACAAGGCCAAACCCAAAGTAAACTGTCTCCAATCAGCGTCAAACACCCACAGGTCCACTCAAGAAGTCCAAAGGAAGCCAACCATCGAAGCTGGGCTCATTTGGACCCAGATAAGGTATGGCCGCACACAGGGGGCGGCCGCCCCCCTACTGGCTCGCCTCAAGCCCAGTTTTCTCAAGGTGGTACATTTAATGCACTAGAGGGTGGTGCGGGGTGGATGCCTAGAATATTCCTTTGGAAACCGCCTACAACCTGTTATAAAAAGAGGAGGGAGCCCCCCTCACACAACAACACACACAAGAGCAAGAGCAAGAGCAAGAGCACCACTCTAGGGGCTTAGGCCCTAGCTAGCTAGAACAAAGTAGTAGGGAGAGATGTGAGGGAGAGTTCGGGGAAGTGCCGGACTTGTTGGTAGTCTCCCCAAGCTTGTACCTTGTTGAACACCTGCTCTATAACTCGACGGAGATTCCCGTTAAGTAAGTGTTTATGATTCATATGGTGGTGAGTCTCTTGGTTAGTTAAGCTTTGCTCTTATTTGCTTGTGGGTACATCATCCGTTCTCGTAGCGGATACTCTAGTAGAGGGCTCTTGATAAAGATGGATAACCCTGTACGAAGCTAGAGTAGTAGTCGATAGCACAGACGTGGTGTCTAGGCTAGAGGCTACCTTCGTTTGCCTTGTGCCCCACGGTTGAGGGGTAGGCGGTAGGTGGTGATAGCCCTGTCTGTCCCTTGTAATCCCCCATGTTCGGGTTCAATGTAGAGCTGTAGGCCGGCAACACTTGGGAGACCAAGTGTTCTCTGGTGCCCGAAGTAAGCAAGTAAAAGTAGAGTTTATCTTTCCATAGACCCCAAAGCCATAGGAATCCATCTCTACCCTTATTAGCTATCCTTGTGTTGTCCTTGAACGAATTAGCTAGAAGAGTACCTCCGTTCCCTGTGGAAAATACGATACCCTGAATACATCCGGGTGAAAGCTACAACGGTAATTCCGTACGCCTGCGAATTCTCTTCTGTTTGTGTTAAGAAATACCAACAGCAGACTACCCCTGGAGGTCAAGCACCAGGGCCTCAATGATGTCAGGCGGCGCCCGCAGCTCCCCCGACTCCATGACAACACCGAGGTCCATCCACGCCGCAGCAATACCCTCCTGGACCCCGGTGCATGAAAGCTATAGACTGTAGCCTCCAAACCGCCTTGTACCCGACCTTCCCTAGGATATAAGGGAAAGGTTGGCTCCCCTAGAGGGGAGGATCCTTCTCCTTTCACCCATTCGCTAGGAGGCTGAGCAGCGAAGCTTGACCTAAAAACAGAGCAACTGAGAGGAACAGCAGAGTGTTCCTTCCCCCGGGAACCCAGCACGAGCAAGGAGCGTTTCCCTTACTCATTGGGGAAGAAACCTCACCGCCAATGAGCCGTAGGATAGAACCGAGCGATACCCTGCCAAACTCTCTTTCTCCTTTGTTGTAACCCCCCCGATTTGGGTGCTTTGGAATACAAAGAACTCCCCACTGCTGGACATAGGGCTCCGATAGCCTGAACCAGGATACATCGCCATGTCTTCTATCATGTTCTTGAGCACCCGAGCCACCAGAGACCCACACTCCTAACATCCAATAAACAACGATGCTTGCCACGGCAATGAACCCGCGATAATATCCTTACAGGGGACAAGGTAGACACATGCACATGATTTAAGTTATATTAAAGGTTATTAGGTAATAAAGATGATCCCATGCTCTACTTGCCTTGCTCAAAGCACTCCTGCTGGTCCTGCTCATCAACAAAGAACTCTTTGTCACCCATGTATAGCTCACCGTCTATACTCGATCAATACAGCAACACACAAGCATCCAGAGACAATCATGCATAGCAAACAAGAGCAAAAGATTAGAACAGTACATCAATAGTGGAAAAAGATGTAGAAAAGCTTATAAATCTAATCTACGCATGTGGGGGTATAAACCCGTATACCCTCACGGCTGGACTTTGGACACATCTGGTAAGGTGGTCCAATCTGTCAGGATACGCCGTGCTGGTTGTATGACCGTTTGGCGTATTGTTCAAGGAATCGGAGATTGCCTTTACGATCAAGGAGACTGGTCGGTTAGTTTAGATATCGTATCCTCAACGGATATGGCAATTGTAATCGACTAGGATTAGATTCCTTAGATTTGTAACCTTGCCCCCCGGACTATATAAGGCGGGCAAGGACCCCCCTCAAAACAGATCATACAGCAATACAATCCACCAAAGACGCAGGACGTAGGGTATTACGCAAACCTTGCGGCCCGAACCTGGATAAATCCTCGTGTTCGTCTTGCGTCAACATCTAGTTCGTCGTCTCGCGCACCTCTACCGACTAATCTACTACCGTGGGCATACCCCTCGGTAGACTGCCGACCATATTTCGTCGACAGTGGCGCGCCAGGTAGGTGGTGTGCGTGCGGACTCCATGGCGAGCCAGATGGTTGTTTTCCCTGCTTCCGTGATCCCGGCGGCCGGCCTGACACTTACGGTCGGAACGATCACCTGGACCACCGGCGTCAGCAACTCCACCGAGGTTACGGGGGCGGCGCAGGCTTCCCCTGCTCCGATCGAATCTACACCAGCAACGGCGGGACCGATCTCGGGACTCCTCCCCGGGTCGTCTGCGCCGACCACGCGTCGTCTGCTTCCTCGCTACCAAGGGAGGCAGCTCGGCAATTCCGACCTGGTAGACTCCATCGATCGGGTCACTACGGGTCTGGCCGAAACCCTGACCTTGGTAGATTCGATCAGAGATCAATCTATCGAGGACGGCCGCGATTCTGCTCGTTACTCCCGGGTCAGACGACCTGCCCGGATCAACCGCCAGAGGCGCCTGGGCCAAGATCTGACGATCACAGCGACTCCCGAAGGGCGAACGGTCTGTTTCCGACCAGGTCCCGCTACCGGCCTGAGGCTGGAGGACCATGAAGCCCACACGGAGCGCCCACCAACTGCATATCCACGCGGTTTGCCGAACGCCGCTTCCATATATGGGGACCACATCTCGCGCCTGTTCGTGGGCCGTGCCGAGCACCACCGTGTTGCAGATCTGTACCTGTTGGATCCGCCTGAGGCCGATCTACCCCCTCCCACTGTTAACATGGTGGAGATCGAGGAAGTCCGAGGAAACTCCCTCTCGACAATCCCAGAAGAGAGCACCCGATCTAGCACGGGGTCCACTCGTACCGTCCTCACCTTGCTCGAAGAAGATTTCCCAGAATTTCCTCCGGGCTTTGGAGGCGCCATCTTTAATGTCGTCAGCGCCGACGAACCGTCCTACGAAGGAGAGGCGTTACAAGAAAGAGCCGACCGGCTCGAGAGGAACGCCGACCGTGCGGCTCGAAGGGCGGACCATGACAACGCCGTACACGCGGAGGAGCAGCGCCGTCTCGGGCGCAACTTAGCCGATGCGTTCGACATGTGTGGCGACCAGCGAGTCCACAGAACCCCGAGTGCTAACATTGCCGTGGCCATGAATGAGCTCGCGAAGTTACCCCGCTCCCCAGCAATCGAGGCCGTTGAGGCTTACCTTAAAGCTGCCACGGTTCAAGTCAACGAAAATCGCCTTGGAGCACGAGCTCCATCTGCATCTACAACTCGGAGTCGGCATCCCCGTTCCCAGCACGACCAGAGTCATCCGCCGCTGAACAATCGTGGCGCGGCGCGTGACCCAGTACAAGGGAGTGGTCGGGGTCCGCACCACGGCGGTGGTCGCGGCGGCCGTCGAGGTGCCGACCAGGAGGTGAACCAGCGCAGAGATTACGACTTACGCGACCACCTCAGCGCCAACGACTTAAGGGATCGTATCGAGAGCAGCCGACAAGCGCGACATGCATCTGAGATGCAGCGCAGGAACGACTACGACCAGAACCATGGAGCACCATACCGTGGTCGAGCGGCCACAGACGGCGGTATACCCGGTCTGCGCCCGTTTACAAGCCGGCTCCGTGCCGTCGTTTGGCCAAGGAATTTCAAGCTCCACGACCTCGAGGCTTATGATGGAAAGGACAACCCCGAGCATTGGGTAACCCTTTATGAGATTGCGGTCCGAGCAGCCGGCGGGGACGAAGATGTCAATCCGCGAATCAGTGGCTTCTCAGCTTGCCAGAAGGCACTATTGATACCTGGGCCGAGCTCAGGAAGGCGTTCGTCGAGAACTACATGGCTACGTGTCAACAGCCCGGCAATAAGTACGATTTGGAAAAAGTCAGAGACTATCCAAATGAGCCGTTGCGTGATTACATCCGCCGTTTCTCGGAGACTCGGATATCCATCCCTAACATCAGCAACGACGAAGCCATCTCTGCTTTTATTAAAGGCCTCCGTTATCACGATGCCCTCCGAACCAAGTTACTCCGCAAAAGGCCCGAGTCGATCCAGGACCTGCTCGTAGTGGCCAAGAAGTGGGCAGACGCTGATGAGGCCGACCAGCAAATAAAGGAAGACGTTGGGCGAGCCCCCCGCTCCGACCAGCAAGACCGCCGTCCCGACGACCGACGCGATGATCGGCGACGCAGCGATCGCCGCGATGATCGGCGTTATGACAACCGCGACCGCCGAAATAACAACCGCGACCGGCGTCGTGACCGGCGAGACGACCCTAGGGGACGGCCAAATCAAGACCGCCGAGCGGATCACTCCGTCAACACCGTTAAGCCGGGAGCAAAGCGTGATTATGAGGGCGCCTACTCCAAGCTTCTCAGCGGTCCCTGCCCAGCTCACCCGAACTCCGACCACACGATGGGCGCCTGCAAGGGCTTGAAGGCTATTTACCGATCAGACCCCCGAATATGGTGCGGACGGTTCTGTCAGGGCTCTGGTAATGTCGTGGGTTCTTGTCGCGGTCGTCGTCTTCCTTGTCTTCCTCGTTGTCCTTTTTGCCGTCTCGCTGGCTGCTCCGCTCATTATCCTTGCCATCACCACGCATCTTCTTGCGGGGGTCTGATCGGTAAATAGCCTTCAAGCCCTTGCAGGCGCCCATCGTGTGGTCGGAGTTCGGGTGAGCTGGGCAGGGACCGCTGAGAAGCTTGGAGTAGGCGCCCTCATAATCACGCTTTGCTCCCGGCTTAACGGTGTTGACGGAGTGATCCGCTCGGCGGTCTTGATTTGGCCGTCCCCTAGGGTCGTCTCGCCGGTCACGACGCCGGTCGCGGTTGTTATTTCGGCGGTCGCGGTTGTCATAACGCCGATCATCGCGGCGATCGCTGCGTCGCCGATCATCGCGTCGGTCGTCGGGACGGCGGTCTTGCTGGTCGGAGCGGGGGGCTCGCCCAACGTCTTCCTTTATTTGCTGGTCGGCCTCATCAGCGTCTGCCCACTTCTTGGCCACTACGAGCAGGTCCTGGATCGACTCGGGCCTTTTGCGGAGTAACTTGGTTCGGAGGGCATCGTGATAACGGAGGCCTTTAATAAAAGCAGAGATGGCTTCGTCGTTGCTGATGTTAGGGATGGATATCCGAGTCTCCGAGAAACGGCGGATGTAATCACGCAACGGCTCATTTGGATAGTCTCTGACTTTTTCCAAATCGTACTTATTGCCGGGCTGTTGACACGTAGCCATGTAGTTCTCGACGAACGCCTTCCTGAGCTCGGCCCAGGTATCAATAGTGCCTTCTGGCAAGCTGAGAAGCCACTGATTCGCGGATTGACATCTTCGTCCCCGCCGGCTGCTCGGACCGCAATCTCATAAAGGGTTACCCAATGCTCGGGGTTGTCCTTTCCATCATAAGCCTCGAGGTCGTGGAGCTTGAAATTCCTTGGCCAAACGACGGCACGGAGCCGGCTTGTAAACGGGCGCAGACCGGGTATACCGCCGTCTGTGGCCGCTCGACCACGGTATGGTGCTCCATGGTTCTGGTCGTAGTCGTTCCTGCGCTGCATCTCAGATGCATGTCGCGCTTGTCGGCTGCTCTCGATACGATCCCTTAAGTCGTTGGCGCTGAGGTGGTCGCGTAAGTCGTAATCTCTGCGCTGGTTCACCTCCTGGTCGGCACCTCGACGGCCGCCGCGACCACCGCCGTGGTGCGGACCCCGACCACTCCCTTGTACTGGGTCACGCGCCGCGCCACGATTGTTCAGCGGCGGATGACTCTGGTCGTGCTGGGAACGGGGATGCCGACTCCGAGTTGTAGATGCAGATGGAGCTCGTGCTCCAAGGCGATTTTCGTTGACTTGAACCGTGGCAGCTTTAAGGTAAGCCTCAACGGCCTCGATTGCTGGGGAGCGGGGTAACTTCGCGAGCTCATTCATGGCCACGGCAATGTTAGCACTCGGGGTTCTGTGGACTCGCTGGTCGCCACACATGTCGAACGCATCGGCTAAGTTGCGCCCGAGACGGCGCTGCTCCTCCGCGTGTACGGCGTTGTCATGGTCCGCCCTTCGAGCCGCACGGTCGGCGTTCCTCTCGAGCCGGTCGGCTCTTTCTTGTAACGCCTCTCCTTCGTAGGACGGTTCGTCGGCGCTGACGACATTAAAGATGGCGCCTCCAAAGCCCGGAGGAAATTCTGGGAAATCTTCTTCGAGCAAGGTGAGGACGGTACGAGTGGACCCCGTGCTAGATCGGGTGCTCTCTTCTGGGATTGTCGAGAGGGAGTTTCCTCGGACTTCCTCGATCTCCACCATGTTAACAGTGGGAGGGGGTAGATCGGCCTCAGGCGGATCCAACAGGTACAGATCTGCAACACGGTGGTGCTCGGCACGGCCCACGAACAGGCGCGAGATGTGGTCCCCATATATGGAAGCGGCGTTCGGCAAACCGCGTGGATATGCAGTTGGTGGGCGCTCCGTGTGGGCTTCATGGTCCTCCAGCCTTAGGCCGGTAGCGGGACCTGGTCGGAAACAGACCGTTCGCCCTTCGGGAGTCGCTGTGATCGTCAGATCTTGGCCCAGGCGCCTCTGGCGGTTGATCCGGGCAGGTCGTCTGACCCGGGAGTAACGAGCAGAATCGCGGCCGTCCTCGATAGATTGATCTCTGATCGAATCTACCAAGGTCAGGGTTTCGGCCAGACCCGTAGTGACCCGATCGATGGAGTCTACCAGGTCGGAATTGCCGAGCTGCCTCCCTTGGTAGCGAGGAAGCAGACGACGCGTGGTCGGCGCAGACGACCCGGGGAGGAGTCCCGAGATCGGTCCCGCCGTTGCTGGTGTAGATTCGATCGGAGCAGGGGAAGCCTGCGCCGCCCCCGTAACCTCGGTGGAGTTGCTGACGCCGGTGGTCCAGGTGATCGTTCCGACCGTAAGTGTCAGGCCGGCCGCCGGGATCACGGAAGCAGGGAAAACAACCATCTGGCTCGCCATGGAGTCCGCACGCACACCACCTACCTGGCGCGCCACTGTCGACGAAATATGGTCGGCAGTCTACCGAGGGGTATGCCCACGGTAGTAGATTAGTCGGTAGAGGTGCGCGAGACGACGAACTAGATGTTGACGCAAGACGAACACGAGGATTTATCCAGGTTCGGGCCGCAAGGTTTGCGTAATACCCTACGTCCTGCGTCTTTGGTGGATTGTATTGCTGTATGATCTGTTTTGAGGGGGGTCCTTGCCCGCCTTATATAGTCCGGGGGGCAAGGTTACAAATCTAAGGAATCTAATCCTAGTCGATTACAATTGCCATATCCGTTGAGGATACGATATCTAAACTAACCGACCAGTCTCCTTGATCGTAAAGGCAATCTCCGATTCCTTGAACAATACGCCAAACGGTCATACAACCAGCACGGCGTATCCTGACAGATTGGACCACCTTACCAGATGTGTCCAAAGTCCAGCCGTGAGGGTATACGGGTTTATACCCCCACATGCGTAGATTAGATTTATAAGCTTTTCTACATCTTTTTCCACTATTGATGTACTGTTCTAATCTTTTGCTCTTGTTTGCTATGCATGATTGTCTCTGGATGCTTGTGTGTTGCTGTATTGATCGAGTATAGACGGTGAGCTATACATGGGTGACAAAGAGTTCTTTGTTGATGAGCAGGACCAGCAGGAGTGCTTTGAGCAAGGCAAGTAGAGCATGGGATCATCTTTATTACCTAATAACCTTTAATATAACTTAAATCATGTGCATGTGTCTACCTTGTCCCCTGTAAGGATATTATCGCGGGTTCATTGCCGTGGCAAGCATCGTTGTTTATTGGATGTTAGGAGTGTGGGTCTCTGGTGGCTCGGGTGCTCAAGAACATGATAGAAGACATGGCGATGTATCCTGGTTCAGGCTATCGGAGCCCTATGTCCAGCAGTGGGGAGTTCTTTGTATTCCAAAGCACCCAAATCGGGGGGGGGTTACAACAAAGGAGAAAGAGAGTTTGGCAGGGTATCGCTCGGTTCTATCCTACGGCTCATTGGCGGTGAGGTTTCTTCCCCAATGAGTAAGGGAAACGCTCCTTGCTCGTGCTGGGTTCCCGGGGGAAGGAACACTCTGCTGTTCCTCTCAGTTGCTCTGTTTTTAGGTCAAGCTTCGCTGCTCAGCCTCCTAGCGAATGGGTGAAAGGAGAAGGATCCTCCCCTCTAGGGGAGCCAACCTTTCCCTTATATCCTAGGGAAGGTCGGGTACAAGGCGGTTTGGAGGCTACAGTCTATAGCTTTCATGCACCGGGGTCCAGGAGGGTATTGCTGCGGCGTGGATGGACCTCGGTGTTGTCATGGAGTCGGGGGAGCTGCGGGCGCCGCCTGACATCATTGAGGCCCTGGTGCTTGACCTCCAGGGGTAGTCTGCTGTTGGTATTTCTTAACACAAACAGAAGAGAATTCGCAGGCGTACGGAATTACCGTTGTAGCTTTCACCCGGATGTATTCAGGGTATCGTATTTTCCACAGGGAACGGAGGTACTCTTCTAGCTAATTCGTTCAAGGACAACACAAGGATAGCTAATAAGGGTAGAGATGGATTCCTATGGCTTTGGGGTCTATGGAAAGATAAACTCTACTTTTACTTGCTTACTTCGGGCACCAGAGAACACTTGGTCTCCCAAGTGTTGCCGGCCTACAGCTCTACATTGAACCCGAACATGGGGGATTACAAGGGACAGACAGGGCTATCACCACCTACCGCCTACCCCTCAACCGTGGGGCACAAGGCAAACGAAGGTAGCCTCTAGCCTAGACACCACGTCTGTGCTATCGACTACTACTCTAGCTTCGTACAGGGTTATCCATCTTTATCAAGAGCCCTCTACTAGAGTATCCGCTACGAGAACGGATGATGTACCCACAAGCAAATAAGAGCAAAGCTTAACTAACCAAGAGACTCACCACCATATGAATCATAAACACTTACTTAACGGGAATCTCCGTCGAGTTATAGAGCAGGTGTTCAACAAGGTACAAGCTTGGGGAGACTACCAACAAGTCCGGCACTTCCCCGAACTCTCCCTC
Organism: Tripidium arundinaceum; assembly: GCA_030439765.1. Classification (NCBI taxonomy): domain Eukaryota; kingdom Viridiplantae; phylum Streptophyta; class Magnoliopsida; order Poales; family Poaceae; genus Tripidium; species Tripidium arundinaceum. The sequence goes on along the minus strand of JAHUYU010000861.1, from coordinate 6,535 downwards.
ACATCTCTCCCTACTACTTTGTTCTAGCTAGCTAGGGCCTAAGCCCCTAGAGTGGTGCTCTTGCTCTTGCTCTTGCTCTTGTGTGTGTTGTTGTGTGAGGGGGGCTCCCTCCTCTTTTTATAACAGGTTGTAGGCGGTAGGTGGTGATAGCCCTGTCTGTCCCTTGTAATCCCCCATGTTCGGGTTCAATGTAGAGCTGTAGGCCGGCAACACTTGGGAGACCAAGTGTTCTCTGGTGCCCGAAGTAAGCAAGTAAAAGTAGAGTTTATCTTTCCATAGACCCCAAAGCCATAGGAATCCATCTCTACCCTTATTAGCTATCCTTGTGTTGTCCTTGAACGAATTAGCTAGAAGAGTACCTCCGTTCCCTGTGGAAAATACGATACCCTGAATACATCCGGGTGAAAGCTACAACGGTAATTCCGTACGCCTGCGAATTCTCTTCTGTTTGTGTTAAGAAATACCAACAGCAGACTACCCCTGGAGGTCAAGCACCAGGGCCTCAATGATGTCAGGCGGCGCCCGCAGCTCCCCCGACTCCATGACAACACCGAGGTCCATCCACGCCGCAGCAATACCCTCCTGGACCCCGGTGCATGAAAGCTATAGACTGTAGCCTCCAAACCGCCTTGTACCCGACCTTCCCTAGGATATAAGGGAAAGGTTGGCTCCCCTAGAGGGGAGGATCCTTCTCCTTTCACCCATTCGCTAGGAGGCTGAGCAGCGAAGCTTGACCTAAAAACAGAGCAACTGAGAGGAACAGCAGAGTGTTCCTTCCCCCGGGAACCCAGCACGAGCAAGGAGCGTTTCCCTTACTCATTGGGGAAGAAACCTCACCGCCAATGAGCCGTAGGATAGAACCGAGCGATACCCTGCCAAACTCTCTTTCTCCTTTGTTGTAACCCCCCCGATTTGGGTGCTTTGGAATACAAAGAACTCCCCACTGCTGGACATAGGGCTCCGATAGCCTGAACCAGGATACATCGCCATGTCTTCTATCATGTTCTTGAGCACCCGAGCCACCAGAGACCCACACTCCTAACATCCAATAAACAACGATGCTTGCCACGGCAATGAACCCGCGATAATATCCTTACAGGGGACAAGGTAGACACATGCACATGATTTAAGTTATATTAAAGGTTATTAGGTAATAAAGATGATCCCATGCTCTACTTGCCTTGCTCAAAGCACTCCTGCTGGTCCTGCTCATCAACAAAGAACTCTTTGTCACCCATGTATAGCTCACCGTCTATACTCGATCAATACAGCAACACACAAGCATCCAGAGACAATCATGCATAGCAAACAAGAGCAAAAGATTAGAACAGTACATCAATAGTGGAAAAAGATGTAGAAAAGCTTATAAATCTAATCTACGCATGTGGGGGTATAAACCCGTATACCCTCACGGCTGGACTTTGGACACATCTGGTAAGGTGGTCCAATCTGTCAGGATACGCCGTGCTGGTTGTATGACCGTTTGGCGTATTGTTCAAGGAATCGGAGATTGCCTTTACGATCAAGGAGACTGGTCGGTTAGTTTAGATATCGTATCCTCAACGGATATGGCAATTGTAATCGACTAGGATTAGATTCCTTAGATTTGTAACCTTGCCCCCCGGACTATATAAGGCGGGCAAGGACCCCCCTCAAAACAGATCATACAGCAATACAATCCACCAAAGACGCAGGACGTAGGGTATTACGCAAACCTTGCGGCCCGAACCTGGATAAATCCTCGTGTTCGTCTTGCGTCAACATCTAGTTCGTCGTCTCGCGCACCTCTACCGACTAATCTACTACCGTGGGCATACCCCTCGGTAGACTGCCGACCATATTTCGTCGACAGTGGCGCGCCAGGTAGGTGGTGTGCGTGCGGACTCCATGGCGAGCCAGATGGTTGTTTTCCCTGCTTCCGTGATCCCGGCGGCCGGCCTGACACTTACGGTCGGAACGATCACCTGGACCACCGGCGTCAGCAACTCCACCGAGGTTACGGGGGCGGCGCAGGCTTCCCCTGCTCCGATCGAATCTACACCAGCAACGGCGGGACCGATCTCGGGACTCCTCCCCGGGTCGTCTGCGCCGACCACGCGTCGTCTGCTTCCTCGCTACCAAGGGAGGCAGCTCGGCAATTCCGACCTGGTAGACTCCATCGATCGGGTCACTACGGGTCTGGCCGAAACCCTGACCTTGGTAGATTCGATCAGAGATCAATCTATCGAGGACGGCCGCGATTCTGCTCGTTACTCCCGGGTCAGACGACCTGCCCGGATCAACCGCCAGAGGCGCCTGGGCCAAGATCTGACGATCACAGCGACTCCCGAAGGGCGAACGGTCTGTTTCCGACCAGGTCCCGCTACCGGCCTAAGGCTGGAGGACCATGAAGCCCACACGGAGCGCCCACCAACTGCATATCCACGCGGTTTGCCGAACGCCGCTTCCATATATGGGGACCACATCTCGCGCCTGTTCGTGGGCCGTGCCGAGCACCACCGTGTTGCAGATCTGTACCTGTTGGATCCGCCTGAGGCCGATCTACCCCCTCCCACTGTTAACATGGTGGAGATCGAGGAAGTCCGAGGAAACTCCCTCTCGACAATCCCAGAAGAGAGCACCCGATCTAGCACGGGGTCCACTCGTACCGTCCTCACCTTGCTCGAAGAAGATTTCCCAGAATTTCCTCCGGGCTTTGGAGGCGCCATCTTTAATGTCGTCAGCGCCGACGAACCGTCCTACGAAGGAGAGGCGTTACAAGAAAGAGCCGACCGGCTCGAGAGGAACGCCGACCGTGCGGCTCGAAGGGCGGACCATGACAACGCCGTACACGCGGAGGAGCAGCGCCGTCTCGGGCGCAACTTAGCCGATGCGTTCGACATGTGTGGCGACCAGCGAGTCCACAGAACCCCGAGTGCTAACATTGCCGTGGCCATGAATGAGCTCGCGAAGTTACCCCGCTCCCCAGCAATCGAGGCCGTTGAGGCTTACCTTAAAGCTGCCACGGTTCAAGTCAACGAAAATCGCCTTGGAGCACGAGCTCCATCTGCATCTACAACTCGGAGTCGGCATCCCCGTTCCCAGCACGACCAGAGTCATCCGCCGCTGAACAATCGTGGCGCGGCGCGTGACCCAGTACAAGGGAGTGGTCGGGGTCCGCACCACGGCGGTGGTCGCGGCGGCCGTCGAGGTGCCGACCAGGAGGTGAACCAGCGCAGAGATTACGACTTACGCGACCACCTCAGCGCCAACGACTTAAGGGATCGTATCGAGAGCAGCCGACAAGCGCGACATGCATCTGAGATGCAGCGCAGGAACGACTACGACCAGAACCATGGAGCACCATACCGTGGTCGAGCGGCCACAGACGGCGGTATACCCGGTCTGCGCCCGTTTACAAGCCGGCTCCGTGCCGTCGTTTGGCCAAGGAATTTCAAGCTCCACGACCTCGAGGCTTATGATGGAAAGGACAACCCCGAGCATTGGGTAACCCTTTATGAGATTGCGGTCCGAGCAGCCGGCGGGGACGAAGATGTCAATCCGCGAATCAGTGGCTTCTCAGCTTGCCAGAAGGCACTATTGATACCTGGGCCGAGCTCAGGAAGGCGTTCGTCGAGAACTACATGGCTACGTGTCAACAGCCCGGCAATAAGTACGATTTGGAAAAAGTCAGAGACTATCCAAATGAGCCGTTGCGTGATTACATCCGCCGTTTCTCGGAGACTCGGATATCCATCCCTAACATCAGCAACGACGAAGCCATCTCTGCTTTTATTAAAGGCCTCCGTTATCACGATGCCCTCCGAACCAAGTTACTCCGCAAAAGGCCCGAGTCGATCCAGGACCTGCTCGTAGTGGCCAAGAAGTGGGCAGACGCTGATGAGGCCGACCAGCAAATAAAGGAAGACGTTGGGCGAGCCCCCCGCTCCGACCAGCAAGACCGCCGTCCCGACGACCGACGCGATGATCGGCGACGCAGCGATCGCCGCGATGATCGGCGTTATGACAACCGCGACCGCCGAAATAACAACCGCGACCGGCGTCGTGACCGGCGAGACGACCCTAGGGGACGGCCAAATCAAGACCGCCGAGCGGATCACTCCGTCAACACCGTTAAGCCGGGAGCAAAGCGTGATTATGAGGGCGCCTACTCCAAGCTTCTCAGCGGTCCCTGCCCAGCTCACCCGAACTCCGACCACACGATGGGCGCCTGCAAGGGCTTGAAGGCTATTTACCGATCAGACCCCCGCAAGAAGATGCGTGGTGATGGCAAGGATAATGAGCGGAGCAGCCAGCGAGACGGCAAAAAGGACAACGAGGAAGACAAGGAAGACGACGACCGCGACAAGAACCCACGACATTACCAGAGCCCTGACAGAACCGTCCGCACCATATTCGGGGGCAAGATAGCTCTGGAGACCGGGCGCGAAAGGAAGTTGACTGCCCGAGCAGTCATGGCTGTCGCCAATTCGGACGATAAGGTCGCGGATCCCAAGTATCCGGCCTGGTCGCATCGAGAAATCACGTTCAGCAGAGCTGACCAATGGGCCAAGATCCCGGAGCCAGGTCGTTTTCCTCTCGTTCTGGACCCGGTCATCGGCAACGTAAGTGTCAGGCCGGCCGCCGGGATCACGGAAGCAGGGAAAACAACCATCTGGCTCGCCATGGAGTCCGCACGCACACCACCTACCTGGCGCGCCACTGTCGACGAAATATGGTCGGCAGTCTACCGAGGGGTATGCCCACGGTAGTAGATTAGTCGGTAGAGGTGCGCGAGACGACGAACTAGATGTTGACGCAAGACGAACACGAGGATTTATCCAGGTTCGGGCCGCAAGGTTTGCGTAATACCCTACGTCCTGCGTCTTTGGTGGATTGTATTGCTGTATGATCTGTTTTGAGGGGGGTCCTTGCCCGCCTTATATAGTCCGGGGGGCAAGGTTACAAATCTAAGGAATCTAATCCTAGTCGATTACAATTGCCATATCCGTTGAGGATACGATATCTAAACTAACCGACCAGTCTCCTTGATCGTAAAGGCAATCTCCGATTCCTTGAACAATACGCCAAACGGTCATACAACCAGCACGGCGTATCCTGACAGATTGGACCACCTTACCAGATGTGTCCAAAGTCCAGCCGTGAGGGTATACGGGTTTATACCCCCACATGCGTAGATTAGATTTATAAGCTTTTCTACATCTTTTTCCACTATTGATGTACTGTTCTAATCTTTTGCTCTTGTTTGCTATGCATGATTGTCTCTGGATGCTTGTGTGTTGCTGTATTGATCGAGTATAGACGGTGAGCTATACATGGGTGACAAAGAGTTCTTTGTTGATGAGCAGGACCAGCAGGAGTGCTTTGAGCAAGGCAAGTAGAGCATGGGATCATCTTTATTACCTAATAACCTTTAATATAACTTAAATCATGTGCATGTGTCTACCTTGTCCCCTGTAAGGATATTATCGCGGGTTCATTGCCGTGGCAAGCATCGTTGTTTATTGGATGTTAGGAGTGTGGGTCTCTGGTGGCTCGGGTGCTCAAGAACATGATAGAAGACATGGCGATGTATCCTGGTTCAGGCTATCGGAGCCCTATGTCCAGCAGTGGGGAGTTCTTTGTATTCCAAAGCACCCAAATCGGGGGGGGTTACAACAAAGGAGAAAGAGAGTTTGGCAGGGTATCGCTCGGTTCTATCCTACGGCTCATTGGCGGTGAGGTTTCTTCCCCAATGAGTAAGGGAAACGCTCCTTGCTCGTGCTGGGTTCCCGGGGGAAGGAACACTCTGCTGTTCCTCTCAGTTGCTCTGTTTTTAGGTCAAGCTTCGCTGCTCAGCCTCCTAGCGAATGGGTGAAAGGAGAAGGATCCTCCCCTCTAGGGGAGCCAACCTTTCCCTTATATCCTAGGGAAGGTCGGGTACAAGGCGGTTTGGAGGCTACAGTCTATAGCTTTCATGCACCGGGGTCCAGGAGGGTATTGCTGCGGCGTGGATGGACCTCGGTGTTGTCATGGAGTCGGGGGAGCTGCGGGCGCCGCCTGACATCATTGAGGCCCTGGTGCTTGACCTCCAGGGGTAGTCTGCTGTTGGTATTTCTTAACACAAACAGAAGAGAATTCGCAGGCGTACGGAATTACCGTTGTAGCTTTCACCCGGATGTATTCAGGGTATCGTATTTTCCACAGGGAACGGAGGTACTCTTCTAGCTAATTCGTTCAAGGACAACACAAGGATAGCTAATAAGGGTAGAGATGGATTCCTATGGCTTTGGGGTCTATGGAAAGATAAACTCTACTTTTACTTGCTTACTTCGGGCACCAGAGAACACTTGGTCTCCCAAGTGTTGCCGGCCTACAGCTCTACATTGAACCCGAACATGGGGGATTACAAGGGACAGACAGGGCTATCACCACCTACCGCCTACAACCTGTTATAAAAAGAGGAGGGAGCCCCCCTCACACAACAACACACACAAGAGCAAGAGCAAGAGCAAGAGCACCACTCTAGGGGCTTAGGCCCTAGCTAGCTAGAACA
>JAHUYU010000765.1:0-18582 GCA_030439765.1 Tripidium arundinaceum | reverse complement strand
AGGCGAGGAGATGAAAGCGACTGCCTGGTCTGCTGAATCCAAACGTGTGTTCGGAAGCGTGTCGTTACAGGAGAAACGGCACTTCCCTCTGGTCATGGCATCCCTGGACTGGATAAGGCAAAGCCTTTTACTTGCAGCTTACGGAAATCAGGCCGGAACGTAGTACAGTGGAATGACCTGCGCGCGCTGCACGTCTTCGAAGACGACGACGAGGCCGGGCCGTGACGGCCGCACAACTGACGCCGTGCACTCGCGACTATTCCAACTTCCGAACGCAAATGATCCCTGGCCGCAGGTCCATGTCCACTCCACCTATCCGTGTGCCGTGGACGCGCAGTAGAAATGTGGCACCGGCATGGACGTTACGGGTAAGTGATTGCGGCCGACTTTTTTTATTTTTTAGCTTTTTTTTAAAGAATCTCACAAATATGCCTCTAGTGAAAAGATTTTAAAAAATAGGTCATGTTCTTGGCGCTATAGTCCTCAGCGCCAAGATATAACGGCATGGCGCTAGGGTCATTGGCGCCAAGCACGGGCGTCGTGGCGCTGACGTGGCAGGGATCTTGGTACCAATGAGGGTGGCACCAACCTCATTGACGCCAAGACCTGGCGCCAACACTTGGCACCATATATCCCTAAAATTTACCGTGAGATGGACATGTAAGTCCCTAAAATTTTAGCTACTTTTCCGGCTGTCTATCCCATGGTAAAATCACGGACTTAGGTAAATTATGACATATCCGAGTTACAGCAAAAATCCATGTGTCTATCTCATGGTAAAATCATATCCTAGTCACAGCAAAAATGTAACCTTAGCCAAAATTTTAGGAACTTACATGTCTATCTCATGGTAAATTTTAGGGATATATGGCGCCAGGTCTTGGCGCCCCCTCATTGGCGCCAAGATCCCTGCCACGTCAGCACCACGACGCTCGTGCTTGGCGCCAATGACCCTGGCACCATGCCGTTATATCTTGGCGCCGAAAACTATGGCGCCAAGAATAGGGTCCATTTTTTAAAATCTTTTCGTCAGGAGCATATTTGAGAGATTCTTTCGAAAAAAGGGCTAAAAAATAAAAAGTCGGTGATTGCGGCTACTTGATGCGGACAACACCATTCACCAGTCATCAGGCGTTGGACGAACCGACGAGCCAAGGAATACGGCTTGTCTAAATCCATTAGCACTCAATTACAGCTAACGGCTACTAATTTTAGTAGAATGTTGTTTGGATCTACCTGCTAATACGTAGTTAAATAATGATTTGAAGGTGTATATGAATTATTAGCACCTATTAGCAACTCTAATGGAACTAATAGTTAGTGGTCCTCCGGCTAATAATAAGCAGGTTTATTAGCAGGTCTGTTTGGATCCACTAATACTAATTTTAGCTGCTAATTTTTAGTATTAATAGATCCAAACAGGCCTTATAGTACTCTTCTTTATAGCCGTTGTTAAGGAACCCAATTTCCACGTGGAAAATACAACTACGCCAATCAGAAGCGACACAGATCAAGTACGCCCACTGCGAAACGATCCAGCTTTGACACACTCAATAATTCTGGAGAACAGATCGAGCATTTCAACAAGTACTTCCTCCATCGGTTCATAGGCATACTTCATCTCGCTAGGTAAAGGGGTAAAGCTAGCCGATAACTACTCTGTCATTATGCATTAAGTGATACTACTAACTAATAATTTGGACATGATCGTTGAAGCCAGAATGCCTTTGGTAGTGGAATCTTCAGAGAATTGGTAACATAGTTGCCTATTGAACCATTTGGAGACATAGAAACAATATCATCTTTGACATTAATGAGCATCTGTCCCTTTTGCAGTGGAAGCATCTTTTTTAGAAGGAGCTTCCTTTGGATGTCATAAAAAGCCAAGCCAACAGTAAAAGCTCTCCTAATCTATGGCTAGAGTATTTCTAAATGTTTCCCCTCTTTTTTAAGTTTGGGCCTATGTCTTGGTAACTTGTACATACTCTTCCTTTTGTTAAAAAATAGGTATGGGACTCCCCTGCCTCCCTAGAAAAAGGAAGAGCCATCCATGGACAAGTTTGTTGATGGAGTGCTTGTTTGACTCATCATTTTTGAATATTTGAGCATCTACATTCGATTTATTTTGTCCGGAGATGTTGGTTATCGACTTGTCACTGGTTTGTTATGACTATGTGTAACACCCCAGGTGTTAATCTCTAGCTACGGTCGCTAATCATGTCATGAGCATCATATCTTGATATTAATCCATGTGGTGAAGTGAAGAATGAGTTTTTGTTGCATTTAAATATGTCGAGTAATAAACCTTAGTGCTTTAGCCGTGCTTGGAAATATATAAAGTTGGCTTGAAAAATGAATTTTTGAGAGCTAAAATGATATATAAGGTGGGTAGAAAATTATGCCATCAGCAAGATAAGAACGTCGTGCGTGTGTTAGTATGTTTGTTTCGAGTGTTGATGTGATGTTTGTTAGTTTAAAATTAGTATGAAAAGGAACAGAAATGGAAAAACCTAGTTCCGAATTGGGTTGATAAAATAATGGTTTGGTATGAAATATGAGTTATCGCATGAAATAATTGTTGGTGGAAGTTAATCGGGTTTAGAACTTTATATATATATATATATATATATATATATATATATATGAATGAATAAATGAATGAAAATGAAAACAAAAGTGCCGCTGCTCTTTGCGCGCGTTCACAGCCGCTCGTCTCACCTACCAAGCTTTGTCCTCTTTTGCGCGCGTTCACAGCCGCTCGTCTCACCTACCAAGCTTTGTCCTCTTTGCGTGCGTTCACAGCCGCTCGTCTCACCTACCTAGCAGCCCTCTCTTTTTTTCTCTCCCTCCCATCTCTCATTCATGATCAGCCACCAGAGAAAGAAAGGAGAAGGGGAAAGGAGAGGAGGAGAGGAAGAAGAAGAGGAGAAGGAGGAGGACGCCCAGCCCCTGCCGAAGGACGACACCGGCGACGAGCTACTTCTTCCCCACGCCCACCTTCTTCTCCTTGCTGAAATTCTGGTCCGTGCAGTTCCTGTTTGGAGGATATTTTCGTGAATTAAATAGTCTTTCATGTAAATGTTGATAATACAAAGTTGTAGAGAACTTTGATATCTTTGTTGTCCTAAAATATCATAATTTTGGCCCCTCAGGTTTGGGAGTTATGACTTTTAGAAATCCCCTGTCAGGTTTTGACTGTGTGCTGTACAGTTCTGAAGTATTGTGTATTTCGACCTTGTTAACTTCAAAACTAGCTTCTGTTGGTAACTAGGAAGTTGTAGTGTTTTCTTAAGCTTTCCAAATGCTAAAGAACATATTTTTGGTTGGCTAGAACTCCAGTTATGAATTTCTGAAGTTTCCTGTCAGTTTCTGTCCTTGTTTGTGCAGCTGTACTTGTTTGCTGTTTTCAACCTTGATAACCACTGAACTAACTCTAGGTGATAATAACAAAGTTGTAGACAATTTCATACGCTTTCCATAGAGTATAAGAACACCTCTGTTTGATGTCTAAATCTCGATATAGGGTTAAAACATGTGACTGATGTGTTGCTGTCCAAAACTGCTTGTGTTAAAGTGTTTGCTTTCACTCATTCTTGTATGGATGATCGATAGTGATTAACTTAAGCACGGGGGGACTAAACTAGTGTACTTAATATGAATAACCAAAGTAGGAAGCGAATATGCAATGTGTTGCCGCGCTATGCATTCATATGTTGCATTGCATATCAATTAGGGACGATGATGGATCGATGGATCAAGCGGAGGACTTGGTGTTGGACCAAAGGCTGGTGCAATGGTGATCATGTCGCGCAATGGAATCCTAACTTTTGGTTATAAGTTACCCAGGCAAGCCCGGTTCATAACCCCTACCTTCTGCACCTGTATATAATGTTATGCATTAAGTTTTGAGGAGTTGAATGAAACCTACTTGCATATATATACCCTTATCCTATGAGTCTTACTAGTATGACAGGATCGCGTAGTTGCCATGCTATAGGACTTCGGTAGAAGTCGAGTGATTGCCTGTCACTCGCGAGAGATAGGATTATATTTCATGATTATTACTGTTATTACTATCACCTGAATTATATGTTGATAATACTTGGAGACCGGGCGGGACTGCGGATTCTGGATGGACTTGGACCTGGTGGGGCAACAGAGCGAGGCTCTGGTTGCGTTGTCCCGTCTGTGTCGATTGAGGACCGACCGCTGTTGGATGTGTAGTCAAGTCACAGACTTATTATCCCAGGCACATACTTGCTTATGGGAGCTCGGAAGGCTTGTTACTCTCTTGTCTTGGGTTCCGGCTCTTTCCGGACCGACTGATTGGAGGCGGGGATAGGTGGAGGTCTTAGCACCAGACTGAGGCCGGGCCTCAGTGCTGGGGGCTTTGAGTCCAAGTTTGGACGGGGACCTGGACCCCTAGACAGGAGTGGAACAAGTTGGTCTTGTCGGTACCCGGGGTACAGACGAGGCGTGCGTTTTGGGATACCCAGCTGGGCATATTGATTCGCGAATCGCCGTCGTTGCGGTACGACTTGACTATGGTCTAGCACCGTAGTAAGAATTGGAACGGAGATGATATAAAAGGATTCTGATTGCTTACCACTTGCTTGAAAGTAGAACAGGTGCTTACTTAGAATGGTTAGCTAATGAATTAAAAATAACTGCTAAAACTTGAATATAAGGATGCACTATTAGTAATGCTTCTCTGCAGATGCAATAAAACCAGCAAGCCAAATAAGCCTGGCATCCTCCTTGGAGTCTTTTATTTTCCTCCTGTCGGGTAAGTCTTGCTGAGTACAATTGAGTACTCAGGGTTTTATTCTACCCTGTTGCAGGTCACAGGTGCTGATAGAGCTGACCCTTGTGTGTGGGAAACCTCCTGGTGGGCTCAGCGAGGATTTTCTTACGTTGCGGACATAGAGTTTATTTATAACCTTCACCAAAAAGGTTTTATAAGTAAAGACTTATAACCTGCTTTCATTTCATGTATGCAATATTCATCATGTTAATACTTTAACTTGCTAGGGAATAATGCTTTAATCCAGCTGTACACTGATTATATGTTTACCTTCCGCTGTTAAATTAAATTGTTCATAACTCTGATGTTGTATTAAAAGTGATGTAAGAAATGGTTAATAATGTTAGAAGGTTTATCCACTCATTATGCGATCCTGATGAAAAATGTGGATTTTCGAGTTCTCCCGCTGGGTGTGCTCGACGGAACAGTCTGGTCTATGCTCTCCTTGGGGTACTTAGTGTCTAATGGAAAGACAAGTACTCCTAGGAGGATATTAATCAGGCGGTTCTGCCACAGGTGGTATCAGAGCATAAATGAGAAAATAAAGCTTTGAAAACCGTTTCTAAATTAAAAATTGACAACAAGCTCTTTCCAAAAAGTTAGGACGTTGCATGCAAAGTTATATAAGTAGCCCTATTTCTATGGTTATGTACCTAGGCTAGATGGCACTCTGCTGATTTAGCTAGGTTTAATCCAGTTTCTGCAGGTACACTAGCCCCGAGCATAGTTCGCTAGCATCGACTAGCTACAGGGAGAGAACGATGTGCCAAAAATCTGAGAACGGTTGCCCTATATGTGGCAACAGCGAGGGAACGTATAGGACGCGCATTCATGCATATCTTGTTTGGGTCTTTGTTGCGTTACGTTAATGTGTAATGAAAACCCCTTTGAGATCTGGTTAGACTTGTCTAGGTCTTCTGTTTATCCCTCCCCGAATTTCTCAAAAGCAACCTCAAGCGGTTTACACGCGAAGCAGATAATTCAGGTACAAGCTCAAGAGATACAAGGCACACAACAGTGGCTAGAAAAGATGCAATACTATTATTAGCAAGTTATGGATGTCCCAGCAGAACATTTGAAATTCTTCTCGATTTATGTCCATTTGTAATTGATTTCTTCTGATCCTTCATCCTTGGAAGGAAATCCTTTTTCTGTTTTCACTACCTCTATTATTCTGGTTTTATTGGCTATATGATCTGTAATGGTTTCGGGGTAAATGACTTATGGTGCCGCAGCGAAACCGAGGGCCCCTGTGGAACAGCTGCCACATGGTCGTGCTGCTCGACACGCGCTGGTATCGAGGTCATTGACCAGGATCCGTTACAGGATTGTACTGATCCTCTTTCTCTTGCCATCAAACCCTTTACGTGGGAAAACTCCTTGTGTTCTAATGGGAAATTCATAGCGAGTTGATGAAGTAATGCTCTTTTCAAAGGACAAAGAAGATTATGGTGTTGAGGAAAGTTTATCAATCTTGTGGTCTTCAGTTGTACATGAAGCTATCAGAATTCCTATAGCACCTGTCCCATCGCTCTGTTCACGTGCACTGTGTTGCAATTTACTCCGTTGGGTCACGTCCGTTTTCGTCGCAACCTCGCACGCTCTCTTTCCCCCTCTTTTTCCGCGCGCTCTTGTCGGTCCTCTGCCCCACACCCGTACTGGAACCCTCGTGGCCTCGGTCGTCTGTATGCTGCGTGAATCCTGCTGCCTCCTTTCTCGTTTTCCTCGCCCATGCTTGTTGGCGGACTGCGCCAGGACCGGTGACTACTCCACCTCTACAAAGACCGATCTCAGTTGCTTGGTACCACCACTCAGCGCATTCGACTTGTCTCGCCAACAGCCTTCTTCTCTCGAGCAAAGCCCTTAGCCCTTTAATCCTCCCTTACCAACCACCACCCACGAAGAATGGCAGGAGCCTGGGTCAGCAGCTACTGCCTGAACACCGAGGGCTTTCCCAAGATTCTGTATGCCACCATGCAGAAACTCGGAATTAGAGATCGCCCCAAGTATGAGGGCCGTGAATATGAAGAGCATGGCACGGAGCGATGTGAAGTCACCGTCTAGGTTGGGAAAAGTGAAGACTTCCCCGACATAATTGAGGCCTGGAGTATGACCGCAACCGGGTTTCGCTTCGTCGACACCTACCAAGTTGTGGCCCGCAAAGCCTTGCGGCACCTTTGCCAGATCTATGAGGAGCCCATTGCTCGTACCCCCATGCGGTTCTTTCCACCCTTGGACAAGAATCGGCGGGTATGGGGGGCTCGCATGGAGGCTTTGCATGGGCAAGGCCTGCAAGAAGACAACCCGACCGTGGTGCACATGACCACGTATTTGCTTGCTCTGGATGAGCAGTATGACCGGCAGGCCTCGAAGTTGAGGGAGTGTCTTCGTCGAGCCGAGGAAGCCGAGATCTTCTCCAGGATGCTCCAAGTGCAACTCGCATAAGCACATGCCGATACAGCAGCCGCAGAGAGCCGTGAGACTGCCATTGCCGAAGCCCTGAAGGAGGCCGAAGACCGCCACACCCAGGAGCTGAAGGACGTTTTTCTCGTTACTAGAGCCAAGCGTAGGACGCTTGCCATGGATAGGCAGGAGCCTGTGATCTTGGAAGGGATTCCTGTCTACCCTCCCGAAAGAAGAGGAATTGATGTTCCGCCAGCACCTCCACCCACGGAAGCCTCAGAAATAGAGCCTTCCCTCCCTCACCAGCCACCACCAAAAGAAGAAGCAGATCCGCAACCCAGTGCAGTATAGGAATCACGGGAGCCCTGGAATGAAGCCGTTCGGTCCGACGTAGTAGATTAGTTGCCCCAGGGAGATGTACCCGTAGCCTAGTAGTGTTTTTTCCTCGTTTTCCCCAGTGTTGTTACCTTCCGTTGTAGTTTCGAAGCAGTATGTTTGTCTTGCAGCTTTGTGATGTTCTTATGCTGTCCTCAGAGGTAATATGTCGCTCTTCTACGGCAAACTAGGGTATGCGTAATTGATATATCCTACGCTAAGAGACTAATCAGGTGTTTGGATATCACCGTAGTGCGGGTCATTAGGACACCTGTGGAGACACGCGACGTACGCGGGTCACTGTCGCCACGTGTCCTGCAGATGCCGCGAGCGCACCGGACCCGCTCACGCACTCGCTTTCGCATTATTGCGGTGCTGTGCCGCATTCACTCATGCGTCGCACTCCTTCTCTCCTCGCACCCTTGTCCGCTCTTGGACCTCGCCCTTGCACCCGTACCGGACCCCCCTTACCTGGTCGTCATGTGCCTCCACGCCGCGCGAATCCTGTCACCTCTCTTCTTCCCCCGCTCAGACTCGAGTGCGGAGCGCACCATGGCCGACCAAGGTAAGGGGGGTCCGGTACGGGTGCAAGGGCGAGGTCCAAGAGCGGACAAGGGTGCGAGGAGAGAGAGGAGTGCGACGCATGAGTGAATGCGGCACAGCACCGCAATAATGCGAAAGCGAGTGCGTGAGCGGGTCCGGTGCGCTCGCGGCATCTGCAGGACACGTGGCGACAGTGACCCGGCGTACGTCGCGTGTCTCCACAGGTGTCCTAATGACCCGCACTACGGTGATATCCAAACACCTGATTAGTCTCTTAGCGTAGGATATATCAATTACGCATACCCTAGTTTGCCGTAGAAGAGCGACATATTACCTCTGAGGACAGCATAAGAACATCACAAAGCTGCAAGACAAACATACTGCTTCGAAACTACAACGGAAGGTAACAACACTGGGGAAAACGAGGAAAAAACACTACTAGGCTACGGGTACATCTCCCTGGGGGCAACTAATCTACTACGTCGGACCGAACGGCTTCATTCCAGGGCTCCCGTGATTCCTATACTGCACTGGGTTGCGGATCTGCTTCTTCTTTTGGTGGTGGCTGGGTGAGGGGAAGGGAAGGCTCTATTTCTGAGGCTTCCGTGGGTGGAGGTGCTGGCGGAACATCAATTCCTCTTCTTTCGGGAGGGTAGACAGGAATCCCTTCCAAGATCACAGGCTCCTGCCTATCCATGGCAAGCGTCCTACGCTTGGCTCTAGTAACGAGAAAAACGTCCTTCAGCTCCTGGGTGTGGCGGTCTTCGGCCTCCTTCAGGGCTTCGGCAATGGCAGTCTCACGGCTCTCTGCGGCTGCTGTATCGGCATGTGCTTATGCGAGTTGCACTTGGAGCATCCTGGAGAAGATCTCGGCTTCCTCGGCTCGACGAAGACACTCCCTCAACTTCGAGGCCTGCCGGTCATACTGCTCATCCAGAGCAAGCAAATACGTGGTCATGTGCACCACGGTCGGGTTGTCTTCTTGCAGGCCTTGCCCATGCAAAGCCTCCATGCGAGCCCCCCATACCCGCCGATTCTTGTCCAAGGGTGGAAAGAACCGCATGGGGGTACGAGCAATGGGCTCCTCATAGATCTGGCAAAGGTGCCGCAAGGCTTTGCGGGCCACAACTTGGTAGGTGTCGACGAAGCGAAACCCGGTTGCGGTCATACTCCAGGCCTCAATTATGTCGGGGAAGTCTTCACTTTTCCCAACCTAGACGGTGACTTCACATCGCTCCGTGCCATGCTCTTCATATTCACGGCCCTCATACTTGGGGCGATCTCTAATTCCGAGTTTCTGCATGGTGGCATACAGAATCTTGGGAAAGCCCTCGGTGTTCAGGCAGTAGCTGCTGACCCAGGCTCCTGCCATTCTTCGTGGGTGGTGGTTGGTAAGGGAGGATTAAAGGGCTAAGGGCTTTGCTCGAGAGAAGAAGGCTGTTGGCGAGACAAGTCGAATGCGCTGAGTGGTGGTACCAAGCAACTGAGATCGGTCTTTGTAGAGGTGGAGTAGTCACCGGTCCTGGCGCAGTCCGCCAACAAGCATGGGCGAGGAAAACGAGAAAGGAGGCAGCAGGATTCACGCAGCATACAGACGACCGAGGCCACGAGGGTTCCAGTACGGGTGTGGGGCAGAGGACCGACAAGAGCGCGCGGAAAAAGAGGGGGAAAGAGAGCGTGCGAGGTTGCGACGAAAACGGACGTGACCCAACGGAGTAAATTGCAACACAGTGCACGTGAACAGAGCGATGGGACAGGTGCTATAGGAATTCTGATAGCTTCATGTACAACTGAAGACCACAAGATTGATAAACTTTCCTCAACACCATAATCTTCTTTGTCCTTTTGAAAAGAGCATTACTTCATCAACTCGCTATGAATTTCCCATTAGAACACAAGGAGTTTTCCCACGTAAAGGGTTTGATGGCAAGAGAAAGAGGATCAGTACAATCCTGTAACGGATCCTGGTCAATGACCTCGATACCAGCGCGTGTCGAGCAGCACGACCATGTGGCAGCTGTTCCACAGGGGCCCTCGGTTTCGCTGCGGCACCATAAGTCATTTACCCCCGAAACCATTACAGATCATATAGCCAATAAAACCAGAATAATAGAGGTAGTGAAAACAGAAAAAGGATTTCCTTCCAAGGATGAAGGATCAGAAGAAATCAATTACAAATGGACATAAATCGAGAAGAATTTCAAATGTTCTGCTGGGACATCCATAACTTGCTAATAATAGTATTGCATCTTTTCTAGCCACTGTTGTGTGCCTTGTATCTCTTGAGCTTGTACCTGAATTATCTGCTTCGCGTGTAAACCGCTTGAGGTTGCTTTTGAGAAATTCGGGGAGGGATAAACAGAAGACCTAGACAAGTCTAACCAGATCTCAAAGGGGTTTTCATTACACATTAACGTAACGCAACAAAGACCCAAACAAGATATGCATGAATGCGCGTCCTATACGTTCCCTCGCTGTTGCCACATATAGGGCAACCGTTCTCAGATTTTTGGCACATCGTTCTCTCCCTGTAGCTAGTCGATGCTAGCGAACTATGCTCGGGGCTAGTGTACCTGCAGAAACTGGATTAAACCTAGCTAAATCAGCAGAGTGCCATCTAGCCTAGGTACATAACCATAGAAATAGGGCTACTTATATAACTTTGCATGCAACGTCCTAACTTTTTGGAAAGAGCTTGTTGTCAATTTTTAATTTAGAAACGGTTTTCAAAGCTTTATTTTCTCATTTATGCTCTGATACCACCTGTGGCAGAACCGCCTGATTAATATCCTCCTAGGAGTACTTGTCTTTCCATTAGACACTAAGTACCCCAAGGAGAGCATAGACCAGACTGTTCCGTCGAGCACACCCAGCGGGAGAACTCGAAAATCCACATTTTTCATCAGGATCGCATAATGAGTGGATAAACCTTCTAACATTATTAACCATTTCTTACATCACTTTTAATACAACATCAGAGTTATGAACAATTTAATTTAACAGCGGAAGGTAAACATATAATCAGTGTACAGCTGGATTAAAGCATTATTCCCTAGCAAGTTAAAGTATTAACATGATGAATATTGCATACATGAAATGAAAGCAGGTTATAAGTCTTTACTTATAAAACCTTTTTGGTGAAGGTTATAAATAAACTCTATGTCCGCAACGTAAGAAAATCCTCGCTGAGCCCACCAGGAGGTTTCCCACACACAAGGGTCAGCTCTATCAGCACCTGTGACCTGCAACAGGGTAGAATAAAACCCTGAGTACTCAATTGTACTCAGCAAGACTTACCCGACAGGAGGAAAATAAAAGACTCCAAGGAGGATGCCAGGCTTATTTGGCTTGCTGGTTTTATTGCATCTGCAGAGAAGCATTACTAATAGTGCATCCTTATATTCAAGTTTTAGCAGTTATTTTTAATTCATTAGCTAACCATTCTAAGTAAGCACCTGTTCTACTTTCAAGCAAGTGGTAAGCAATCAGAATCCTTTTATATCATCTCCGTTCCAATTCTTACTACGGTGCTAGACCATAGTCAAGTCGTACCGCAACGACGGCGATTCGCGAATCAATATGCCCAGCTGGGTATCCCAAAACGCACGCCTCGTCTGTACCCCGGGTACCGACAAGACCAACTTGTTCCACTCCTGTCTAGGGGTCCAGGTCCCCGTCCAAACTTGGACTCAAAGCCCCCAGCACTGAGGCCCGGCCTCAGTCTGGTGCTAAGACCTCCACCTATCCCCGCCTCCAATCAGTCGGTCCGGAAAGAGCCGGAACCCAAGACAAGAGAGTAACAAGCCTTCCGAGCTCCCATAAGCAAGTATGTGCCTGGGATAATAAGTCTGTGACTTGACTACACATCCAACAGCGGTCGGTCCTCAATCGACACAGACGGGACAACGCAACCAGAGCCTCGCTCTGTTGCCCC
The DNA here is from genome assembly GCA_030439765.1 of Tripidium arundinaceum. Taxonomy (NCBI): domain Eukaryota; kingdom Viridiplantae; phylum Streptophyta; class Magnoliopsida; order Poales; family Poaceae; genus Tripidium; species Tripidium arundinaceum. The sequence continues at coordinate 6,523 of JAHUYU010000765.1, read as the reverse complement.
ACCAGGTCCAAGTCCATCCAAGAATCCGCAGTCCCGCCCGGTCTCCAAGTATTATCAACATATAATTCAGGTGATAGTAATAACAGTAATAATCATGAAATATAATCCTATCTCTCGCGAGTGACAGGCAATCACTCGACTTCTACCGAAGTCCTATAGCATGGCAACTACGCGATCCTGTCATACTAGTAAGACTCATAGGATAAGGGTATATATATGCAAGTAGGTTTCATTCAACTCCTCAAAACTTAATGCATAACATTATATACAAGGTGCAGAAGGTAGGGGTTATGAACCGGGGCTTGCCTGGGTAACTTATAACCAAAAGTTAGGATTCCATTGCGCGACATGATCACCATTGCACCAGCCTTTGGTCCAACACCAAGTCCTCCGCTTGATCCATCGATCCATCATCGTCCCTAATTGATATGCAATGCAACATATGAATGCATAGCGCGGCAACACATTGCATATTCGCTTCCTACTTTGGTTATTCATATTAAGTACACTAGTTTAGTCCCCCCGTGCTTTAAGTTAATCACTATCGATCATCCATACAAGAATGAGTGAAAGCAAACACTTTAAACACAAGCAGTTTTGGACAGCAACACATCAGTCACATGTTTTAACCCTATATCGAGATTTAGACATCAAACAGAGGTGTTCTTATACTCTATGGAAAGCGTATGAAATTGTCTACAACTTTGTTATTATCACCTAGAGTTAGTTCAGTGGTTATCAAGGTTGAAAACAGCAAACAAGTACAGCTGCACAAACAAGGACAGAAACTGACAGGAAACTTCAGAAATTCATAACTGGAGTTCTAGCCAACCAAAAATATTGTTCTTTAGCAATTTGGAAAGCTTAAGAAAAACACTACAACTTCCTAGTTACCAACAGAAGCTAGTTTTGAAGTTAACAAGGTCGAAATACACAATACTTCAGAACTGTACAGCACACAGTCAAAACCTGACAGGGGATTTCTAAAAGTCATAACTCCCAAACCTGAGGGGCCAAAATTATGATATTTTAGGACAACAAAGATATCAAAGTTCTCTACAACTTTTGTATTATCAACATTTACATGAAAGACTATTTAATTCACGAAAATATCCTCCAAACAGGAACTGCACGGACCAGAATTTCAGCAAGGGAGAAGAAGGTGGGCGTGGGGAAGAAGTAGCTCGTCGCCGGTGTCGTCCTTCGGCAGGGGCTGGGCGTCCTCCTCCTTCTCCTCTTCTTCTTCCTTCTCCTCCTCTCCTTTCCCCTTCTCCTTTCTTTCTCTGGTGGCTGATCATGAATGAGAGATGGGAGGGAGAGAAAAAAAGAGAGGGCTGCTAGGTAGGTGAGACGAGCGGCTGTGAACGCACGCAAAGAGGACAAAGCTTGGTAGGTGAGACGAGCGGCTGTGAACGCGCGCAAAAGAGGACAAAGCTTGGTAGGTGAGACGAGCGGCTGTGAACGCGCGCAAAGAGCAGCGGCACTTTTGTTTTCATTTTCATTCATTTATTCATTCATATATATATATATATATATATATATATATATATATATAAAGTTCTAAACCCGATTAACTTCCACCAACAATTATTTCATGCGATAACTCATATTTCATACCAAACCATTATTTTATCAACCCAATTCGGAACTAGGTTTTTCCATTTCTGTTCCTTTTCATACTAATTTTTAAACTAACAAACATCACATCAACACTCGAAACAAACATACTAACACACGCACGACGTTCTTATCTTGCTGATGGCATAATTTTCTACCCACCTTATATATCATTTTAGCTCTCAAAAATTCATTTTTCAAGCCAACTTTATATATTTCCAAGCACGGCTAAAGCACTAAGGTTTATTACTCGACATATTTAAATGCAACAAAAACTCATTCTTCACTTCACCACATGGATTAATATCAAGATATGATGCTCATGACATGATTAGCGACCGTAGCTAGAGATTAACACCTGGGGTGTTACACATAGTCATAACAAACCAGTGACAAGTCGATAACCAACAATCTCCGGACAAAATAAATCGAATGTAGATGCTCAAATATTCAAAAATGATGAGTCAAACAAGCACTCCATCAACAAACTTGTCCATGGATGGCTCTTCCTTTTTCTAGGGAGGCAGGGGAGTCCCATACCTATTTTTTTAACAAAAGGAAGAGTATGTACAAGTTACCAAGACATAGGCCCAAACTTAAAAAAAGAGGGGAAACATTTAGAAATACTCTAGCCATAGATTAGGAGAGCTTTTACTGTTGGCTTGGCTTTTTATGACATCCAAAGGAAGCTCCTTCTAAAAAAGATGCTTCCACTGCAAAAGGGACAGATGCTCATTAATGTCAAAGATGATATTGTTTCTATGTCTCCAAATGGTTCAATAGGCAACTATGTTACCAATTCTCTGAAGATTCCACTACCAAAGGCATTTCTGGCTTCAACGATCATGTCCAAATTATTAGTTAGTAGTATCACTTAATGCATAATGACAGAGTAGTTATCGGCTAGCTTTACCCCTTTACCTAGCGAGATGAAGTATGCCTATGAACCGATGGAGGAAGTACTTGTTGAAATGCTCGATCTGTTCTCCAGAATTATTGAGTGTGTCAAAGCTGGATCGTTTCGCAGTGGGCGTACTTGATCTGTGTCGCTTCTGATTGGCGTAGTTGTATTTTCCACGTGGAAATTGGGTTCCTTAACAACGGCTATAAAGAAGAGTACTATAAGGCCTGTTTGGATCTATTAATACTAAAAATTAGCAGCTAAAATTAGTATTAGTGGATCCAAACAGACCTGCTAATAAACCTGCTTATTATTAGCCGGAGGACCACTAACTATTAGTTCCATTAGAGTTGCTAATAGGTGCTAATAATTCATATACACCTTCAAATCATTATTTAACTACGTATTAGCAGGTAGATCCAAACAACATTCTACTAAAATTAGTAGCCGTTAGCTGTAATTGAGTGCTAATGGATTTAGACAAGCCCGTATTCCTTGGCTCGTCGGTTCGTCCAACGCCTGATGACTGGTGAATGGTGTTGTCCGCATCAAGTAGCCGCAATCACCGACTTTTTATTTTTTAGCCCTTTTTTCGAAAGAATCTCTCAAATATGCTCCTGACGAAAAGATTTTAAAAAATGGACCCTATTCTTGGCGCCATAGTTTTCGGCGCCAAGATATAACGGCATGGTGCCAGGGTCATTGGCGCCAAGCACGAGCGTCGTGGTGCTGACGTGGCAGGGATCTTGGCGCCAATGAGGGGGCGCCAAGACCTGGCGCCATATATCCCTAAAATTTACCATGAGATAGACATGTAAGTTCCTAAAATTTTGGCTAAGGTTACATTTTTGCTGTGACTAGGATATGATTTTACCATGAGATAGACACATGGATTTTTGCTGTAACTCGGATATGTCATAATTTACCTAAGTCCGTGATTTTACCATGGGATAGACAGCCGGAAAAGTAGCTAAAATTTTAGGGACTTACATGTCCATCTCACGGTAAATTTTAGGGATATATGGTGCCAAGTGTTGGCGCCAGGTCTTGGCGTCAATGAGGTTGGTGCCACCCTCATTGGTACCAAGATCCCTGCCACGTCAGCGCCACGACGCCCGTGCTTGGCGCCAATGACCCTAGCGCCATGCCGTTATATCTTGGCGCTGAGGACTATAGCGCCAAGAACATGACCTATTTTTTAAAATCTTTTCACTAGAGGCATATTTGTGAGATTCTTTAAAAAAAAGCTAAAAAATAAAAAGTCGGTGATTGCGGCTACTTGATGCGGACAACACCATTCACCAGTCATCAGGCGTTGGACGAACCGACGAGCCAAGGAATACGGGCTTGTCTAAATCCATTAGCACTCAATTACAGCTAACGGCTACTAATTTTAGTAGAATGTTGTTTGGATCTACCTGCTAATACGTAGTTAAATAATGATTTGAAGGTGTATATGAATTATTAGCACCTATTAGCAACTCTAATGGAACTAATAGTTAGTGGTCCTCCGGCTAATAATAAGCAGGTTTATTAGCAGGTCTGTTTGGATCCACTAATACTAATTTTAGCTGCTAATTTTTAGTATTAATAGATCCAAACAGGCCTTATAGTACTCTTCTTTATAGCCGTTGTTAAGGAACCCAATTTCCACGTGGAAAATACAACTACGCCAATCAGAAGCGACACAGATCAAGTACGCCCACTGCGAAACGATCCAGCTTTGACACACTCAATAATTCTGGAGAACAGATCGAGCATTTCAACAAGTACTTCCTCCATCGGTTCATAGGCATACTTCATCTCGCTAGGTAAAGGGGTAAAGCTAGCCGATAACTACTCTGTCATTATGCATTAAGTGATACTACTAACTAATAATTTGGACATGATCGTTGAAGCCAGAAATGCCTTTGGTAGTGGAATCTTCAGAGAATTGGTAACATAGTTGCCTATTGAACCATTTGGAGACATAGAAACAATATCATCTTTGACATTAATGAGCATCTGTCCCTTTTGCAGTGGAAGCATCTTTTTTAGAAGGAGCTTCCTTTGGATGTCATAAAAAGCCAAGCCAACAGTAAAAGCTCTCCTAATCTATGGCTAGAGTATTTCTAAATGTTTCCCCTCTTTTTTTAAGTTTGGGCCTATGTCTTGGTAACTTGTACATACTCTTCCTTTTGTTAAAAAAATAGGTATGGGACTCCCCTGCCTCCCTAGAAAAAGGAAGAGCCATCCATGGACAAGTTTGTTGATGGAGTGCTTGTTTGACTCATCATTTTTGAATATTTGAGCATCTACATTCGATTTATTTTGTCCGGAGATTGTTGGTTATCGACTTGTCACTGGTTTGTTATGACTATGTGTAACACCCCAGGTGTTAATCTCTAGCTACGGTCGCTAATCATGTCATGAGCATCATATCTTGATATTAATCCATGTGGTGAAGTGAAGAATGAGTTTTTGTTGCATTTAAATATGTCGAGTAATAAACCTTAGTGCTTTAGCCGTGCTTGGAAATATATAAAGTTGGCTTGAAAAATGAATTTTTGAGAGCTAAAATGATATATAAGGTGGGTAGAAAATTATGCCATCAGCAAGATAAGAACGTCGTGCGTGTGTTAGTATGTTTGTTTCGAGTGTTGATGTGATGTTTGTTAGTTTAAAAATTAGTATGAAAAGGAACAGAAATGGAAAAACCTAGTTCCGAATTGGGTTGATAAAATAATGGTTTGGTATGAAATATGAGTTATCGCATGAAATAATTGTTGGTGGAAGTTAATCGGGTTTAGAACTTTATATATATATATATATATATATATATATATATATATGAATGAATAAATGAATGAAAATGAAAACAAAAGTGCCGCTGCTCTTTGCGCGCGTTCACAGCCGCTCGTCTCACCTACCAAGCTTTGTCCTCTTTTGCGCGCGTTCACAGCCGCTCGTCTCACCTACCAAGCTTTGTCCTCTTTGCGTGCGTTCACAGCCGCTCGTCTCACCTACCTAGCAGCCCTCTCTTTTTTTCTCTCCCTCCCATCTCTCATTCATGATCAGCCACCAGAGAAAGAAAGGAGAAGGGGAAAGGAGAGGAGGAGAAGGAAGAAGAAGAGGAGAAGGAGGAGGACGCCCAGCCCCTGCCGAAGGACGACACCGGCGACGAGCTACTTCTTCCCCACGCCCACCTTCTTCTCCCTTGCTGAAATTCTGGTCCGTGCAGTTCCTGTTTGGAGGATATTTTCGTGAATTAAATAGTCTTTCATGTAAATGTTGATAATACAAAAGTTGTAGAGAACTTTGATATCTTTGTTGTCCTAAAATATCATAATTTTGGCCCCTCAGGTTTGGGAGTTATGACTTTTAGAAATCCCCTGTCAGGTTTTGACTGTGTGCTGTACAGTTCTGAAGTATTGTGTATTTCGACCTTGTTAACTTCAAAACTAGCTTCTGTTGGTAACTAGGAAGTTGTAGTGTTTTTCTTAAGCTTTCCAAATTGCTAAAGAACAATATTTTTGGTTGGCTAGAACTCCAGTTATGAATTTCTGAAGTTTCCTGTCAGTTTCTGTCCTTGTTTGTGCAGCTGTACTTGTTTGCTGTTTTCAACCTTGATAACCACTGAACTAACTCTAGGTGATAATAACAAAGTTGTAGACAATTTCATACGCTTTCCATAGAGTATAAGAACACCTCTGTTTGATGTCTAAATCTCGATATAGGGTTAAAACATGTGACTGATGTGTTGCTGTCCAAAACTGCTTGTGTTTAAAGTGTTTGCTTTCACTCATTCTTGTATGGATGATCGATAGTGATTAACTTAAAGCACGGGGGGACTAAACTAGTGTACTTAATATGAATAACCAAAGTAGGAAGCGAATATGCAATGTGTTGCCGCGCTATGCATTCATATGTTGCATTGCATATCAATTAGGGACGATGATGGATCGATGGATCAAGCGGAGGACTTGGTGTTGGACCAAAGGCTGGTGCAATGGTGATCATGTCGCT
>JAHUYU010001620.1:0-18495 GCA_030439765.1 Tripidium arundinaceum | reverse complement strand
TTCAAATACATACGTTTATTAACACATATTTTATAGATAAAGAGTGTGATATGCAAAGGGCATGTGGATGTGCTGTGGCGCCTACCCTTGGAGTGATTCCTCCACGTATGTAAAAAGGTTCGTATCAAACACTGTCTCAGAGCATCTCCAGCAGCTACCTAATGGCTAATACAGCTCCCTCAATAAAATGGTATTGGGGTAGCCTAATATTATTTTTTAAATTATTAGAGAAGATGCTATAGCAAATCACCAATAATCTCTCCCAAAACGTGGGACACACCTGTCAGGTGCAATTTATTTATTTATTTTCCATTTTCTTTCCTCGCTTCATCTTCCTCCCATATCCTGTCGGTATCTTCTTCCCGCATCGGTCGTGTCGGAGGTTGCCACGGCGGAGAGGCCGAGTGCCGGTCCCGCTTCTAGTAGATCTGCGCGGCAAGCCGTGGCGTGGAGGTGCGCGAGCCTGGCCAGTGGCGGCGACGGGCGTCCAAGGCGGGGCGCCGGTCCTGTGGACGAAGCGAGTCCGCATCGACGCCGCTGCTCCCCACCACGGAGCTTGGAGGTGGCATCGCTCAAGCCCAGCCGCCGGCGGATGATGGCTCGGGCCGGCGCCGTCGCCGCGGGTAGCGCATGCGCCGCGGCTACGGCCTCCGCGAGCCCGGCGACCTCCGCGGCCTCCTCGAGCATGAGACCGGCGGCCTCGGCCAGCACCGCCTCGAGCTTGGCGGCGCAGGCTCCAATCTCCCCAACGCCCGCCTCGATCCTTTACCGCGACCTCGGCCCCGTCGTCCCTGTCCCAGTCGCGCCGTCACCAACCTCGGCCTCCCGTACGCAGCACCTCCAGGCACGTCAAGGCCCTTCCGCTTCTCGGCCCCTTGCGCCACGCCCGACAAGCTCCGCCATGGGCGGCAGATGAGCTCCAGTGGGCAAAGGGGAGAAAAAGTGATAGTTATTGTGGGGCCCTGGATATTGGAAGAGATGCAACTCCCCATTCATTTGAGGGGAGAAGGGGTGTTTTTGTGGTGGCCAAAAAAAACGGAGAGGGGGAGGGGGTTATTGGGGGACTGTTGGAGATGAAAAAAGTGAGCCATGTTTTACAAAGATGAGGGGTGCAATTGAAGAACTGCTGGAGATGCTTTTAGGCCCTTAACCAACCACACGCTATGACGACGTAGCGTGATCGAGTACGATCTGCTGTGCATGCTGTTACACTCCGGCGTGTTCCAGGAAGGCGATGAAAAGGTCTCCAGTCCATTGCCGTTCTTGAGTGGCTCGTGTCTTGGGATGTGATGTGAGAGAGGAAATAGAGAGGTGTCGCTGTTGTGCCTGTAGTGCACGGTGCACGGTGCCCGGCGATCGTTGGTCTGTCGGTCGGCCGGGCTTCGGCTTGTTGTTTGTCCTTTGCCGTCCTCGTTGGGCCCCTGCAGGTTGTTCGGAGCCCAAGCCTCGGACTCGTCGAGCTCGCGGCCAACGCAAGGAACGTACGGGACGGACCCCATTGATGCTGCTGATTACATCTTTCATCTTTGCAGAATCTCTTAATCCACGGAATCTCTTAATCCACCCATACAATAGTAGCTATTCACTATTAATACACAGTCTCTTTTTTCTTTCACGGAGTTTCTTGCTCGCTGTGTACAAGCTGATCGTAAATTTACGGTCTGCTTCCCTTTCTCCCTCGTTTTCTCTTTCTTCCACATCAGTATTTAATCCATTGACAGCCCCTCTGATGTCACATTGCCACTGGAAGTCTGGAACATTACTCGACGCATCTGCGTGCTGCCGTGGTGGGCATGTATTGATGACAGATCAGGGAATTGACCAGTGGCGTTGACTTTTAGTTCGGGCTTGGTCGGCAAGCTGGTTGCAGCTGCAGCCAACCAGTAGAGACAACAATAAGCAAGCAGCAGGAGGAAGCTAGGAACAGTAAAAATCCAGCAACCGCTGCGGCTTAAATGTGAAACGAACGGGCCCGAAGGCGGTTCCGTGGAGTAATCACGCACAGTGATGTTTTACTTTCGAAAGGGTAGCAAACGCCGTCTAGACCGGCTGGTTGAGGCGTACTAGTAGCACAGGCTCGATTCACCACTGGGGCGACCGATGGACGGCCGTAGAGTGGCCGCTGACGTGACGAGCAGCAGTCGGCGGCCGGCCGGTAACGTAACACTCGCGCGATCTTTCATCTTTTGTGGGTGGTCGGGAGGTTCGCATGGAAACGGAAACTGGGGACTGGAGACTTGACTAGCGTTCAATTCGTTCGTCAAAACCTGGATCGTCCTAGTAGACGACATAAAATCGGACGCGCACGCAGCGTGTTAAATTAAACAGAAACAAAATCAGCTGCAGGTGCACCAACCGTTTGGTAGAGGCCCGGTATTTTATTCTGTTTTTTAATTAATTATGAAAAGAAAAAAAAACTCAGTCTATGGGGAAAGACACCCCCGAGCATGTGCTTAAGGTAGAAAAACCTCTCACGCAGACTGAGAAAATCCTTGAATATCATATCCCATCCATATACAGCGGCATTGTTGCCTTGTGAGTGAGCCAGTCCTTAAACCTGTGTTTTGGAACACGGTACATGAGATGAAATTTTTTTCATCTTTCGGCCAGCGTTCGCCCCAGTGGTGAATCGAGCCTGTGCTACTAGTACGCCTCAACCAGCCGGTCTAGACGGCGTTTGCTACCCTTTCGAAAGTAAAACATCACTGTGCGTGATTACTCCACGGAACCGCCTTCGGGCCCGTTCGTTTCACATTTAAGCCGCAGCGGTTGCTGGATTTTTACTGTTCCTAGCTTCCTCCTGCTGCTTGCTTATTGTTGTCTCTACTGGTTGGCTGCAGCTGCAACCAGCTTGCCGACCAAGCCCGAACTAAAAGTCAACGCCACTGGTCAATTCCCTGATCTGTCATCAATACATGCCCACCACGGCAGCACGCAGATGCGTCGAGTAATGTTCCAGACTTCCAGTGGCAATGTGACATCAGAGGGGCTGTCAATGGATTAAATACTGATGTGGAAGAAAGAGAAAACGAGGGAGAAAGGGAAGCAGACCGTAAATTTACGATCAGCTTGTACACAGCGAGCAAGAAACTCCGTGAAAGAAAAAAGAGACTGTGTATTAATAGTGAATAGCTACTATTGTATGGGTGGATTAAGAGATTCCGTGGATTAAGAGATTCTGCAAAGATGAAAGATGTAATCAGCAGCATCAATGGGGTCCGTCCCGTACGTTCCTTGCGTTGGCCGCGAGCTCGACGAGTCCGAGGCTTGGGCTCCGAACAACCTGCAGGGGCCCAACGAGGACGGCAAAGGACAAACAACAAGCCGAAGCCCGGCCGACCGACAGACCAACGATCGCCGGGCACCGTGCACCGTGCACTACAGGCACAACAGCGACACCTCTCTATTTCCTCTCTCACATCACATCCCAAGACACGAGCCACTCAAGAACGGCAATGGACTGGAGACCTTTTCATCGCCTTCCTGGAACACGCCGGAGTGTAACAGCATGCACAGCAGATCGTACTCGATCACGCTACGTCGTCATAGCGTGTGGTTGGTTAAGGGCCTAAAAGCATCTCCAGCAGTTCTTCAATTGCACCCCTCATCTTTGTAAAACATGGCTCACTTTTTTCATCTCCAACAGTCCCCCAATAACCCCCTCCCCCTCTCCGTTTTTTTTGGCCACCACAAAAACACCCCTTCTCCCCTCAAATGAATGGGGAGTTGCATCTCTTCCAATATCCAGGGCCCCACAATAACTATCACTTTTTCTCCCCTTTGCCCACTGGAGCTCATCTGCCGCCCATGGCGGAGCTTGTCGGGCGTGGCGCAAGGGGCCGAGAAGCGGAAGGGCCTTGACGTGCCTGGAGGTGCTGCGTACGGGAGGCCGAGGTTGGTGACGGCGCGACTGGGACAGGGACGACGGGGCCGAGGTCGCGGTAAAGGATCGAGGCGGGCGTTGGGGAGATTGGAGCCTGCGCCGCCAAGCTCGAGGCGGTGCTGGCCGAGGCCGCCGGTCTCATGCTCGAGGAGGCCGCGGAGGTCGCCGGGCTCGCGGAGGCCGTAGCCGCGGCGCATGCGCTACCCGCGGCGACGGCGCCGGCCCGAGCCATCATCCGCCGGCGGCTGGGCTTGAGCGATGCCACCTCCAAGCTCCGTGGTGGGGAGCAGCGGCGTCGATGCGGACTCGCTTCGTCCACAGGACCGGCGCCCCGCCTTGGACGCCCGTCGCCGCCACTGGCCAGGCTCGCGCACCTCCACGCCACGGCTTGCCGCGCAGATCTACTAGAAGCGGGACCGGCACTCGGCCTCTCCGCCGTGGCAACCTCCGACACGACCGATGCGGGAAGAAGATACCGACAGGATATGGGAGGAAGATGAAGCGAGGAAAGAAAATGGAAAATAAATAAATAAATTGCACCTGACAGGTGTGTCCCACGTTTTGGGAGAGATTATTGGTGATTTGCTATAGCATCTTCTCTAATAATTTAAAAAATAATATTAGGCTACCCCAATACCATTTTATTGAGGGAGCTGTATTAGCCATTAGGTAGCTGCTGGAGATGCTCTGAGACAGTGTTTGATACGAACCTTTTTACATACGTGGAGGAATCACTCCAAGGGTAGGCGCCACAGCACATCCACATGCCCTTTGCATATCACACTCTTTATACTATAATATAAGTACTGATAGGCGGTCCACGTCCAACATCAACGAAAATAGTGGACGTTTGCTAGCTAGGGACGGCTATGTTTTTTTTTTGAAAAAAATACCATCTACAAGTTCAAATAAACGTTTATTAACACATATTTTATAGATAATTTAATGAAGGTAACTTACGTTGTAGTGTTGGTCTTTTTATAAACTCTGTTCAAGTTTAAGAAATTTGGTTTGTAACATCTATATGACTTCAGCAGAGGGAGTAACTATAAGCTCCAGTACATAGATAAAAAAATACAACTCCTTATTTCTTTCACAATACTCTGGTTTAGATTTTTTTTATAACAAAGCTAGAGAGTTTGTCAAACATCGAGTTAGTGTTTTATGGCAGTTCCAATCTAGAAACTGTAACATAATTTTTATACTCATAAAGTCACATCACATAGACACTATACAAATAGAGTACATTATATTTCTAAGGGATGATTTCTTCCGAATATAGTTTTGTTCAATCACCCGTCTTTTCTCTCCTGTCGTCAATCTATCACATCTCTTTTTTATCTTAGTTTACATGAAAAATATAGTTTTCTAATAAGAAACTATTTTCTTCTTCTTTTTTTAATTTTAATGTCACATCATTATTTTAGCTAGTTAATTAATATCCTAATTAGTGGCCATAAAAATTATCCTAATTTTTGGGGGTGAGATTGCCTTTAGTGGTACTCCTACGTAACAAAGAATGCAACACAGTACGTACTCTTTACTTGAATAATTATCCTTTCCTTCTCCGCACAGAAAATGAAAGAAACTGAAATGGCCATTTAATGAACGTCGTACGAAGAAACGGCGCTGAAAAAGCGGGAAATCCCGTTCCTTGCCCCTTTTACCCGTCAAAACAAAAACCACCGAGACGGCGAGACGCGTCGAGCGAGTACACACTGACACGCCTCACGCGAGGCGAGACAGAGCACACAGCTCCCCGTCCCACCGAGGCACAGAGGCCCGCCCCTGGCCCCCTGCTCCCTGCCGCCCTCGCTCCCTCCGCCGTCTGCGCTGCTCTGCGGCGCCAGAGCCGGCGCGCGCCTGCTGCCGCCCCGACGGACCCGGGGGCCCACCGTTCTCTTCTCCCCGCGCCGCGCGGCGGCTGGCCTGGAGGTCAGTTAATGCGCCCGTGACAGGCGGCGTCGAGCGAGTCCGAGGCGGCGGGCGGTGGCGGGTTAACTAAACCCGCCGTCTCTCGAGGCGGCGCCCGCGGAGGACCAGGCGGGAGGCCAAGGAAGGGGGAGGCGGTGAGGCGCGGCCATGGGGGGCGCCAAGGCGGAGGACAAGCCCGCCGCCGCCGCCGCAGACGATTGGTGCTACCAGTTTGGAAACAAGGTTGGATTTCTTCCCCACTTGCTGTCCTCTGCGATCCTGGCCCACGTTTTGGGGTTCCGCTTCGCCGCCGCGGCGAGGTCAGGCTGACTAATCTCAACGCAAATTGAGCGGAGTACCCTGGTGTTGTCCTTTGGGATCATTTCCTTGGCTTCTCCCTCCAAATCCGTCTCTGCGAGCTTCCCTCAGCAGCACACACTTTCTGTGGCCAACATTCTTGTCCCGCGGGCCGCGGAACCCCAAAACGTGGGCCAGGATCGCAGAGGACAGCAAGTGGGGAAGAAATCCAACCTTGTTTCCAAACTGGTAGCACCAATCGTCTGCGGCGGCGGCGGCGGGCTTGTCCTCCGCCTTGGCGCCCCCCATGGCCGCGCCTCACCGCCTCCCCCTTCCTTGGCCTCCCGCCTGGTCCTCCGCGGGCGCCGCCTCGAGAGACGGCGGGTTTAGTTAACCCGCCACCGCCCGCCGCCTCGGACTCGCTCGACGCCGCCTGTCACGGGCGCATTAACTGACCTCCAGGCCAGCCGCCGCGCGGCGCGGGGAGAAGAGAACGGTGGGCCCCCGGGTCCGTCGGGGCGGCAGCAGGCGCGCGCCGGCTCTGGCGCCGCAGAGCAGCGCAGACGGCGGAGGGAGCGAGGGCGGCAGGGAGCAGGGGGCCAGGGGCGGGCCTCTGTGCCTCGGTGGGACGGGGAGCTGTGTGCTCTGTCTCGCCTCGCGTGAGGCGTGTCAGTGTGTACTCGCTCGACGCGTCTCGCCGTCTCGGTGGTTTTTGTTTTGACGGGTAAAAGGGGCAAGGAACGGGATTTCCCGCTTTTTCAGCGCCGTTTCTTCGTACGACGTTCATTAAATGGCCATTTCAGTTTCTTTCATTTTCTGTGCGGAGAAGGAAAGGATAATTATTCAAGTAAAGAGTACGTACTGTGTTGCATTCTTTGTTACGTAGGAGTACCACTAAAGGCAATCTCACCCCCAAAAATTAGGATAATTTTTATGGCCACTAATTAGGATATTAATTAACTAGCTAAAATAATGATGTGACATTAAAATTAAAAAAAGAAGAAGAAAATAGTTTCTTATTAGAAAACTATATTTTTCATGTAAACTAAGATAAAAAAGAGATGTGATAGATTGACGACAGGAGAGAAAAGACGGGTGATTGAACAAAACTATATTCGGAAGAAATCATCCCTTAGAAATATAATGTACTCTATTTGTATAGTGTCTATGTGATGTGACTTTATGAGTATAAAAATTATGTTACAGTTTCTAGATTGGAACTGCCATAAAACACTAACTCGATGTTTGACAAACTCTCTAGCTTTGTTATAAAAAAAATCTAAACCAGAGTATTGTGAAAGAAATAAGGAGTTGTATTTTTTTATCTATGTACTGGAGCTTATAGTTACTCCCTCTGCTGAAGTCATATAGATGTTACAAACCAAATTTCTTAAACTTGAACAGAGTTTATAAAAAGACCAACACTACAACGTAAGTTACCTTCATTAAATTATCTATAAAATATGTGTTAATAAACGTTTATTTGAACTTGTAGATGGTATTTTTTTCAAAAAAAAAACATAGCCGTCCCTAGCTAGCAAACGTCCACTATTTTCGTTGATGTTGGACGTGGACCGCCTATCAGTACTTATATTATAGTATAAAGAGTGTGATATGCAAAGGGCATGTGGATGTGCTGTGGCGCCTACCCTTGGAGTGATTCCTCCACGTATGTAAAAAGGTTCGTATCAAACACTGTCTCAGAGCATCTCCAGCAGCTACCTAATGGCTAATACAGCTCCCTCAATAAAATGGTATTGGGGTAGCCTAATATTATTTTTTAAATTATTAGAGAAGATGCTATAGCAAATCACCAATAATCTCTCCCAAAACGTGGGACACACCTGTCAGGTGCAATTTATTTATTTATTTTCCATTTTCTTTCCTCGCTTCATCTTCCTCCCATATCCTGTCGGTATCTTCTTCCCGCATCGGTCGTGTCGGAGGTTGCCACGGCGGAGAGGCCGAGTGCCGGTCCCGCTTCTAGTAGATCTGCGCGGCAAGCCGTGGCGTGGAGGTGCGCGAGCCTGGCCAGTGGCGGCGACGGGCGTCCAAGGCGGGGCGCCGGTCCTGTGGACGAAGCGAGTCCGCATCGACGCCGCTGCTCCCCACCACGGAGCTTGGAGGTGGCATCGCTCAAGCCCAGCCGCCGGCGGATGATGGCTCGGGCCGGCGCCGTCGCCGCGGGTAGCGCATGCGCCGCGGCTACGGCCTCCGCGAGCCCGGCGACCTCCGCGGCCTCCTCGAGCATGAGACCGGCGGCCTCGGCCAGCACCGCCTCGAGCTTGGCGGCGCAGGCTCCAATCTCCCCAACGCCCGCCTCGATCCTTTACCGCGACCTCGGCCCCGTCGTCCCTGTCCCAGTCGCGCCGTCACCAACCTCGGCCTCCCGTACGCAGCACCTCCAGGCACGTCAAGGCCCTTCCGCTTCTCGGCCCCTTGCGCCACGCCCGACAAGCTCCGCCATGGGCGGCAGATGAGCTCCAGTGGGCAAAGGGGAGAAAAAGTGATAGTTATTGTGGGGCCCTGGATATTGGAAGAGATGCAACTCCCCATTCATTTGAGGGGAGAAGGGGTGTTTTTGTGGTGGCCAAAAAAAACGGAGAGGGGGAGGGGGTTATTGGGGGACTGTTGGAGATGAAAAAAGTGAGCCATGTTTTACAAAGATGAGGGGTGCAATTGAAGAACTGCTGGAGATGCTTTTAGGCCCTTAACCAACCACACGCTATGACGACGTAGCGTGATCGAGTACGATCTGCTGTGCATGCTGTTACACTCCGGCGTGTTCCAGGAAGGCGATGAAAAGGTCTCCAGTCCATTGCCGTTCTTGAGTGGCTCGTGTCTTGGGATGTGATGTGAGAGAGGAAATAGAGAGGTGTCGCTGTTGTGCCTGTAGTGCACGGTGCACGGTGCCCGGCGATCGTTGGTCTGTCGGTCGGCCGGGCTTCGGCTTGTTGTTTGTCCTTTGCCGTCCTCGTTGGGCCCCTGCAGGTTGTTCGGAGCCCAAGCCTCGGACTCGTCGAGCTCGCGGCCAACGCAAGGAACGTACGGGACGGACCCCATTGATGCTGCTGATTACATCTTTCATCTTTGCAGAATCTCTTAATCCACGGAATCTCTTAATCCACCCATACAATAGTAGCTATTCACTATTAATACACAGTCTCTTTTTTCTTTCACGGAGTTTCTTGCTCGCTGTGTACAAGCTGATCGTAAATTTACGGTCTGCTTCCCTTTCTCCCTCGTTTTCTCTTTCTTCCACATCAGTATTTAATCCATTGACAGCCCCTCTGATGTCACATTGCCACTGGAAGTCTGGAACATTACTCGACGCATCTGCGTGCTGCCGTGGTGGGCATGTATTGATGACAGATCAGGGAATTGACCAGTGGCGTTGACTTTTAGTTCGGGCTTGGTCGGCAAGCTGGTTGCAGCTGCAGCCAACCAGTAGAGACAACAATAAGCAAGCAGCAGGAGGAAGCTAGGAACAGTAAAAATCCAGCAACCGCTGCGGCTTAAATGTGAAACGAACGGGCCCGAAGGCGGTTCCGTGGAGTAATCACGCACAGTGATGTTTTACTTTCGAAAGGGTAGCAAACGCCGTCTAGACCGGCTGGTTGAGGCGTACTAGTAGCACAGGCTCGATTCACCACTGGGGCGAACGCTGGCCGAAAGATGAAAAAAATTTCATCTCATGTACCGTGTTCCAAAACACAGGTTTAAGGACTGGCTCACTCACAAGGCAACAATGCCGCTGTATATGGATGGGATATGATATTCAAGGATTTTCTCAGTCTGCGTGAGAGGTTTTTCTACCTTAAGCACATGCTCGGGGGTGTCTTTCCCCATAGACTGAGTTTTTTTTTCTTTTCATAATTAATTAAAAAACAGAATAAAATACCGGGCCTCTACCAAACGGTTGGTGCACCTGCAGCTGATTTTGTTTCTGTTT
This sequence comes from Tripidium arundinaceum, assembly GCA_030439765.1. Classification (NCBI taxonomy): domain Eukaryota; kingdom Viridiplantae; phylum Streptophyta; class Magnoliopsida; order Poales; family Poaceae; genus Tripidium; species Tripidium arundinaceum. Next base: position 8,449 of record JAHUYU010001620.1, on the reverse strand, counting down.
AATTTAACACGCTGCGTGCGCGTCCGATTTTATGTCGTCTACTAGGACGATCCAGGTTTTGACGAACGAATTGAACGCTAGTCAAGTCTCCAGTCCCCAGTTTCCGTTTCCATGCGAACCTCCCGACCACCCACAAAAGATGAAAGATCGCGCGAGTGTTACGTTACCGGCCGGCCGCCGACTGCTGCTCGTCACGTCAGCGGCCACTCTACGGCCGTCCATCGGTCGCCAGTCGCCACCACCCCGGACCGGTGCTGGGTGCACCACACCTACCCAGCCCCGGCCCCCGAGACCAGATCGCGGAGGCAAGCCCAACAACAACTCAATTCGAACGCCCCCAGGATGGAAATGGAACGCCGACTCGCCGGTGTACTTCTTCCATGGATCGAAGTCGAAGCGGTGCGTGGGAGTGCGCGATGGACTGGGATGCACATGTGCCGCAATTCTCGCTGTCTCGCCGGTCGCGGCTCTCAACTTCGCTTACACCACACGTCAGCTAGTAGCCATCCCCCATCCTCCTATAGCAGGGATCGGATCTAGCAAGTGGAGAAAATTTTCTTCTAGAACATTTTACATGGAAACGTCTGGCGCAAATCAATTAACCATATGGGAGGGTATGATTGCAGGCACCTACACGTTCGTAAGAGCATCTCCAATAGTTTGGCAAATTTTGTTTCTCAAATCTCGTTGTTTGCCAACTCCTAAAATAATATGGGAAGGAAAAAAAGATCTCATCTCCAACAGTTTGGTAAATTTTGTTTCCAAAAACCCAAAAACCCGCTAACGAAACGAAAAGACCCGCTAAACGAACGAAGAGCCCCGTTAAGCGAACGAAGAGCCCCGCTAAGCACGAAGAAACTACGTGAAAGAAAAAAGAGACTGTGTATTAATAGTGAATAGCTACTATTGTATGGGTGGATTAAGAGATTCCGTGGATTAAGAGATTCTGCAAAGATGAAAGATGTAATCAGCAGCATCAATGGGGTCCGTCCCGTACGTTCCTTGCGTTGGCCGCGAGCTCGACGAGTCCGAGGCTTGGGCTCCGAACAACCTGCAGGGGCCCAACGAGGACGGCAAAGGACAAACAACAAGCCGAAGCCCGGCCGACCGACAGACCAACGATCGCCGGGCACCGTGCACCGTGCACTACAGGCACAACAGCGACACCTCTCTATTTCCTCTCTCACATCACATCCCAAGACACGAGCCACTCAAGAACGGCAATGGACTGGAGACCTTTTCATCGCCTTCCTGGAACACGCCGGAGTGTAACAGCATGCACAGCAGATCGTACTCGATCACGCTACGTCGTCATAGCGTGTGGTTGGTTAAGGGGCTCTTCGTTCGCTTAACGGGGCTCTTCGTTCGTTTAGCGGGTCTTTTCGTTTCGTTAGCGGGTTTTTGGGTTTTTGGAAACAAAATTTACCAAACTGTTGGAGATGAGATCTTTTTTTCCTTCCCATATTATTTTAGGAGTTGGCAAACAACGAGATTTGAGAAACAAAATTTGCCAAACTATTGGAGATGCTCTTACGAACGTGTAGGTGCCTGCAATCATACCCTCCCATATGGTTAATTGATTTGCGCCAGACGTTTCCATGTAAAATGTTCTAGAAGAAAATTTTCTCCACTTGCTAGATCCGATCCCTGCTATAGGAGGATGGGGGATGGCTACTAGCTGACGTGTGGTGTAAGCGAAGTTGAGAGCCGCGACCGGCGAGACAGCGAGAATTGCGGCACATGTGCATCCCAGTCCATCGCGCACTCCCACGCACCGCTTCGACTTCGATCCATGGAAGAAGTACACCGGCGAGTCGGCGTTCCATTTCCATCCTGGGGGCGTTCGAATTGAGTTGTTGTTGGGCTTGCCTCCGCGATCTGGTCTCGGGGGCCGGGGCTGGGTAGGTGTGGTGCACCCAGCACCGGTCCGGGGTGGTGGCGACTGGCGACCGATGGACGGCCGTAGAGTGGCCGCTGACGTGACGAGCAGCAGTCGGCGGCCGGCCGGTAACGTAACACTCGCGCGATCTTTCATCTTTTGTGGGTGGTCGGGAGGTTCGCATGGAAACGGAAACTGGGGACTGGAGACTTGACTAGCGTTCAATTCGTTCGTCAAAACCTGGATCGTCCTAGTAGACGACATAAAATCGGACGCGCACGCAGCGTGTTAAATTAAACAGAAACAAAATCAGCTGCAGGTGCACCAACCGTTTGGTAGAGGCCCGGTATTTTATTCTGTTTTTTAATTAATTATGAAAAGAAAAAAAAACTCAGTCTATGGGGAAAGACACCCCCGAGCATGTGCTTAAGGTAGAAAAACCTCTCACGCAGACTGAGAAAATCCTTGAATATCATATCCCATCCATATACAGCGGCATTGTTGCCTTGTGAGTGAGCCAGTCCTTAAACCTGTGTTTTGGAACACGGTACATGAGATGAAATTTTTTTCATCTTTCGGCCAGCGTTCGCCCCAGTGGTGAATCGAGCCTGTGCTACTAGTACGCCTCAACCAGCCGGTCTAGACGGCGTTTGCTACCCTTTCGAAAGTAAAACATCACTGTGCGTGATTACTCCACGGAACCGCCTTCGGGCCCGTTCGTTTCACATTTAAGCCGCAGCGGTTGCTGGATTTTTACTGTTCCTAGCTTCCTCCTGCTGCTTGCTTATTGTTGTCTCTACTGGTTGGCTGCAGCTGCAACCAGCTTGCCGACCAAGCCCGAACTAAAAGTCAACGCCACTGGTCAATTCCCTGATCTGTCATCAATACATGCCCACCACGGCAGCACGCAGATGCGTCGAGTAATGTTCCAGACTTCCAGTGGCAATGTGACATCAGAGGGGCTGTCAATGGATTAAATACTGATGTGGAAGAAAGAGAAAACGAGGGAGAAAGGGAAGCAGACCGTAAATTTACGATCAGCTTGTACACAGCGAGCAAGAAACTCCGTGAAAGAAAAAAGAGACTGTGTATTAATAGTGAATAGCTACTATTGTATGGGTGGATTAAGAGATTCCGTGGATTAAGAGATTCTGCAAAGATGAAAGATGTAATCAGCAGCATCAATGGGGTCCGTCCCGTACGTTCCTTGCGTTGGCCGCGAGCTCGACGAGTCCGAGGCTTGGGCTCCGAACAACCTGCAGGGGCCCAACGAGGACGGCAAAGGACAAACAACAAGCCGAAGCCCGGCCGACCGACAGACCAACGATCGCCGGGCACCGTGCACCGTGCACTACAGGCACAACAGCGACACCTCTCTATTTCCTCTCTCACATCACATCCCAAGACACGAGCCACTCAAGAACGGCAATGGACTGGAGACCTTTTCATCGCCTTCCTGGAACACGCCGGAGTGTAACAGCATGCACAGCAGATCGTACTCGATCACGCTACGTCGTCATAGCGTGTGGTTGGTTAAGGGCCTAAAAGCATCTCCAGCAGTTCTTCAATTGCACCCCTCATCTTTGTAAAACATGGCTCACTTTTTTCATCTCCAACAGTCCCCCAATAACCCCCTCCCCCTCTCCGTTTTTTTTGGCCACCACAAAAACACCCCTTCTCCCCTCAAATGAATGGGGACTGTTGGAGATGAAAAAAGTGAGCCATGTTTTACAAAGATGAGGGGTGCAATTGAAGAACTGCTGGAGATGCTTTTAGGCCCTTAACCAACCACACGCTATGACGACGTAGCGTGATCGAGTACGATCTGCTGTGCATGCTGTTACACTCCGGCGTGTTCCAGGAAGGCGATGAAAAGGTCTCCAGTCCATTGCCGTTCTTGAGTGGCTCGTGTCTTGGGATGTGATGTGAGAGAGGAAATAGAGAGGTGTCGCTGTTGTGCCTGTAGTGCACGGTGCACGGTGCCCGGCGATCGTTGGTCTGTCGGTCGGCCGGGCTTCGGCTTGTTGTTTGTCCTTTGCCGTCCTCGTTGGGCCCCTGCAGGTTGTTCGGAGCCCAAGAGCCTCGGACTCGTCGAGCTCGCGGCCAACGCAAGGAACGTACGGGACGGACCCCATTGATGCTGCTGATTACATCTTTCATCTTTGCAGAATCTCTTAATCCACGGAATCTCTTAATCCACCCATACAATAGTAGCTATTCACTATTAATACACAGTCTCTTTTTTCTTTCACGGAGTTTCTTGCTCGCTGTGTACAAGCTGATCGTAAATTTACGGTCTGCTTCCCTTTCTCCCTCGTTTTCTCTTTCTTCCACATCAGTATTTAATCCATTGACAGCCCCTCTGATGTCACATTGCCACTGGAAGTCTGGAACATTACTCGACGCATCTGCGTGCTGCCGTGGTGGGCATGTATTGATGACAGATCAGGGAATTGACCAGTGGCGTTGACTTTTAGTTCGGGCTTGGTCGGCAAGCTGGTTGCAGCTGCAGCCAACCAGTAGAGACAACAATAAGCAAGCAGCAGGAGGAAGCTAGGAACAGTAAAAATCCAGCAACCGCTGCGGCTTAAATGTGAAACGAACGGGCCCGAAGGCGGTTCCGTGGAGTAATCACGCACAGTGATGTTTTACTTTCGAAAGGGTAGCAAACGCCGTCTAGACCGGCTGGTTGAGGCGTACTAGTAGCACAGGCTCGATTCACCACTGGGGCGAACGCTGGCCGAAAGATGAAAAAAATTTCATCTCATGTACCGTGTTCCAAAACACAGGTTTAAGGACTGGCTCACTCACAAGGCAACAATGCCGCTGTATATGGATGGGATATGATATTCAAGGATTTTCTCAGTCTGCGTGAGAGGTTTTTCTACCTTAAGCACATGCTCGGGGGTGTCTTTCCCCATAGACTGAGTTTTTTTTTCTTTTCATAATTAATTAAAAAACAGAATAAAATACCGGGCCTCTACCAAACGGTTGGTGCACCTGCAGCTGATTTTGTTTCTGTTTAATTTAACACGCTGCGTGCGCGTCCGATTTTATGTCGTCTACTAGGACGATCCAGGTTTTGACGAACGAATTGAACGCTAGTCAAGTCTCCAGTCCCCAGTTTCCGTTTCCATGCGAACCTCCCGACCACCCACAAAAGATGAAAGATCGCGCGAGTGTTACGTTACCGGCCGGCCGCCGACTGCTGCTCGTCACGTCAGCGGCCACTCTACGGCCGTCCATCGGTCGCCAGTCGCCACCACCCCGGACCGGTGCTGGGTGCACCACACCTACCCAGCCCCGGCCCCCGAGACCAGATCGCGGAGGCAAGCCCAACAACAACTCAATTCGAACGCCCCCAGGATGGAAATGGAACGCCGACTCGCCGGTGTACTTCTTCCATGGATCGAAGTCGAAGCGGTGCGTGGGAGTGCGCGATGGACTGGGATGCACATGTGCCGCAATTCTCGCTGTCTCGCCGGTCGCGGCTCTCAACTTCGCTTACACCACACGTCAGCTAGTAGCCATCCCCCATCCTCCTATAGCAGGGATCGGATCTAGCAAGTGGAGAAAATTTTCTTCTAGAACATTTTACATGGAAACGTCTGGCGCAAATCAATTAACCATATGGGAGGGTATGATTGCAGGCACCTACACGTTCGTAAGAGCATCTCCAATAGTTTGGCAAATTTTGTTTCTCAAATCTCGTTGTTTGCCAACTCCTAAAATAATATGGGAAGGAAAAAAAGATCTCATCTCCAACAGTTTGGTAAATTTTGTTTCCAAAAACCCAAAAACCCGCTAACGAAACGAAAAGACCCGCTAAACGAACGAAGAGCCCCGTTAAGCGAACGAAGAGCCCCTTAACCAACCACACGCTATGACGACGTAGCGTGATCGAGTACGATCTGCTGTGCATGCTGTTACACTCCGGCGTGTTCCAGGAAGGCGATGAAAAGGTCTCCAGTCCATTGCCGTTCTTGAGTGGCTCGTGTCTTGGGATGTGATGTGAGAGAGGAAATAGAGAGGTGTCGCTGTTGTGCCTGTAGTGCACGGTGCACGGTGCCCGGCGATCGTTGGTCTGTCGGTCGGCCGGGCTTCGGCTTGTTGTTTGTCCTTTGCCGTCCTCGTTGGGCCCCTGCAGGTTGTTCGGAGCCCAAGCCTCGGACTCGTCGAGCTCGCGGCCAACGCAAGGAACGTACGGGACGGACCCCATTGATGCTGCTGATTACATCTTTCATCTTTGCAGAATCTCTTAATCCACGGAATCTCTTAATCCACCCATACAATAGTAGCTATTCACTATTAATACACAGTCTCTTTTTTCTTTCACGTAGTTTCTTCGTGCTTAGCGGGGCTCTTCGTTCGCTTAACGGGGCTCTTCGTTCGTTTAGCGGGTCTTTTCGTTTCGTTAGCGGGTTTTTGGGTTTTTGGAAACAAAATTTACCAAACTGTTGGAGATGAGATCTTTTTTTCCTTCCCATATTATTTTAGGAGTTGGCAAACAACGAGATTTGAGAAACAAAATTTGCCAAACTATTGGAGATGCTCTTACGAACGTGTAGGTGCCTGCAATCATACCCTCCCATATGGTTAATTGATTTGCGCCAGACGTTTCCATGTAAAATGTTCTAGAAGAAAATTTTCTCCACTTGCTAGATCCGATCCCTGCTATAGGAGGATGGGGGATGGCTACTAGCTGACGTGTGGTGTAAGCGAAGTTGAGAGCCGCGACCGGCGAGACAGCGAGAATTGCGGCACATGTGCATCCCAGTCCATCGCGCACTCCCACGCACCGCTTCGACTTCGATCCATGGAAGAAGTACACCGGCGAGTCGGCGTTCCATTTCCATCCTGGGGGCGTTCGAATTGAGTTGTTGTTGGGCTTGCCTCCGCGATCTGGTCTCGGGGGCCGGGGCTGGGTAGGTGTGGTGCACCCAGCACCGGTCCGGGGTGGTGGCGACTGGCGACCGATGGACGGCCGTAGAGTGGCCGCTGACGTGACGAGCAGCAGTCGGCGGCCGGCCGGTAACGTAACACTCGCGCGATCTTTCATCTTTTGTGGGTGGTCGGGAGGTTCGCATGGAAACGGAAACTGGGGACTGGAGACTTGACTAGCGTTCAATTCGTTCGTCAAAACCTGGATCGTCCTAGTAGACGACATAAAATCGGACGCGCACGCAGCGTGTTAAATTAAACAGAAACAAAATCAGCTGCAGGTGCACCAACCGTTTGGTAGAGGCCCGGTATTTTATTCTGTTTTTTAATTAATTATGAAAAGAAAAAAAAACTCAGTCTATGGGGAAAGACACCCCCGAGCATGTGCTTAAGGTAGAAAAACCTCTCACGCAGACTGAGAAAATCCTTGAATATCATATCCCATCCATATACAGCGGCATTGTTGCCTTGTGAGTGAGCCAGTCCTTAAACCTGTGTTTTGGAACACGGTACATGAGATGAAATTTTTTTCATCTTTCGGCCAGCGTTCGCCCCAGTGGTGAATCGAGCCTGTGCTACTAGTACGCCTCAACCAGCCGGTCTAGACGGCGTTTGCTACCCTTTCGAAAGTAAAACATCACTGTGCGTGATTACTCCACGGAACCGCCTTCGGGCCCGTTCGTTTCACATTTAAGCCGCAGCGGTTGCTGGATTTTTACTGTTCCTAGCTTCCTCCTGCTGCTTGCTTATTGTTGTCTCTACTGGTTGGCTGCAGCTGCAACCAGCTTGCCGACCAAGCCCGAACTAAAAGTCAACGCCACTGGTCAATTCCCTGATCTGTCATCAATACATGCCCACCACGGCAGCACGCAGATGCGTCGAGTAATGTTCCAGACTTCCAGTGGCAATGTGACATCAGAGGGGCTGTCAATGGATTAAATACTGATGTGGAAGAAAGAGAAAACGAGGGAGAAAGGGAAGCAGACCGTAAATTTACGATCAGCTTGTACACAGCGAGCAAGAAACTCCGTGAAAGAAAAAAGAGACTGTGTATTAATAGTGAATAGCTACTATTGTATGGGTGGATTAAGAGATTCCGTGGATTAAGAGATTCTGCAAAGATGAAAGATGTAATCAGCAGCATCAATGGGGTCCGTCCCGTACGTTCCTTGCGTTGGCCGCGAGCTCGACGAGTCCGAGGCTTGGGCTCCGAACAACCTGCAGGGGCCCAACGAGGACGGCAAAGGACAAACAACAAGCCGAAGCCCGGCCGACCGACAGACCAACGATCGCCGGGCACCGTGCACCGTGCACTACAGGCACAACAGCGACACCTCTCTATTTCCTCTCTCACATCACATCCCAAGACACGAGCCACTCAAGAACGGCAATGGACTGGAGACCTTTTCATCGCCTTCCTGGAACACGCCGGAGTGTAACAGCATGCACAGCAGATCGTACTCGATCACGCTACGTCGTCATAGCGTGTGGTTGGTTAAGGGCCTAAAAGCATCTCCAGCAGTTCTTCAATTGCACCCCTCATCTTTGTAAAACATGGCTCACTTTTTTCATCTCCAACAGTCCCCCAATAACCCCCTCCCCCTCTCCGTTTTTTTTGGCCACCACAAA
>JAHUYU010000745.1:0-18727 GCA_030439765.1 Tripidium arundinaceum | reverse complement strand
GAGGAGGCGCCGGAGCTCATCGTTCCCGACCGGAGGGGGCTCGTCGGTGGCGATGGAGTGGCGGCGGAGCACCGGGAGGTCCACGTGCACCCGTTAGTGGTCGCGGATGGCCGGGAGGCGGGCCGTGGTGCCTTGGCCACGTGCGCGACGGCCGCAACGGGCGGCTGCACGGTGACGGCGTGGCTCCCGGCGACGTGGCTCCAACGAGCGCGAGCGGGGCACTGAGGGGAGCGAGGAGGAGGAGCGGGGCACTGAGGAAAAGGGGCGCTGGCTGGGGAGGAGCAGGGGTAACATGCAGCTAGCTCGAGCTTGGCCATGGCTGTGCACGAACTGGAGCGAGAGGGAGTGGCCTGAGCGTCCGCAGTTGCCATGTGCCAGACTTTGTCCCCATTTTGCGGCATATTCCGAAAAGATTTGGGTCACAAGCCCTGTACAAGATATTTTCATCTCGCAGCACTCTCCAACTTTGCTTAGGGGGTCATGGCCATTTGAGCAACAGATTAGCAGTTAATTACTCCCAAAGCTGCCACTGTCAGTGATTAACCGAGGATCAAGAAGGAGTTCGGTTTTGATGATTTCAGAGGGTCAAAATTGGTCAAATTGATCCCAACTTTTTGCATGCTCTTCTCCAATGAATTAGCTCCAACTTTTATTTTTGGACTAACTCGAGTTGTTTAACAAATTTTGGAGAACGCGGGATGCCAACGTGGTCGACACCGTTTTTCAGACTTAGAATATTTCTAAGTGCTGAAATCAGCTTTCCTTTCCATCTTGATTCCACTGTTTGAGCCATTTAGAGGTTGAATCATGACTTGGTCCAAAAATAACATTTGTTGTATATCTCTTGCTCTACAACTTTTATTAAAGGTCAAACTTCATATCTTGCTCAGGAAGTATATTTCCACTTTGGTCAAAGTAAAGTCATTATGAAGCTCAAATTGGAGTTTTAGGCCAATTTAGGCATTTTCTTGACATTTGCTCCACATGGGCCCTTCATGACTTTTGTTGTAGAATTCATATAGAGTTGTTTGGGCAAGGTTGCAAGTCTTGGTTGACTTCACATGTTCGCATTCACTTAAACAAGCAACTCAAGCAAGTATATTACTTGTCATTTCATGCGAGTTCTTGATTCCAATCTTCATGAAACTTTTCCAGTGATCCGTATAGATAGAGAGTGATATGAGACACATGAAAGAACCACCTTCAACATTACTTAAGCACAAATTTGAAAAGGGACTACATGTAAGCAAAGGTGTGTTGTCCAAGTTTAAGTTGGGCTCATCTTCATAGACCTCTGACCTTAACACCTTCATCATCAATTCCAACAACTTATGCTAGAGTTCTTGATCATCATTTGACATACCTAGTTTAGGTCCAAACTCCGTGTTTAACCTATAGCTAACACCAGGGTCATAATGAGTGGATTTTCGATTTCTCCCGCTGGGTGTGCTCGACGGAACAGTCTGGTCTATGCTCTCCTTGGGGTACTTAGTGCCTAATGGAAAGACAAGTACTCCCGGGAGGATATTAATCAGGTGGTTCTGCCCCAGCGGCAGGTGGTGACAGCCCTATCCGTCCCTTGTAAAATCCCCCACGTTCGGGTTCGACATAGAGCTACAGGCCGGTATCGCTTGGCAGACCAGGTGTACGCCGCTGCCCGAAGTGAGCAAGTAGAAGTAGAGTTTATCTATCCTTTGACCCTAAAACCATAGGAATCCATCTGTACCCTCGCCAACTCTACCCTTGTGTTGTCCTTGGGTGAACTAGCTAGAAGAATACCTCCGTTCCCTGTGGAAAATACGATACCTTGAATACTTCCGGGTGAAGTGCTACAACGGTAATTCCGCGCGCTTGCGGATTATTTCTGTTTGCGTTAAGAAATACCAACAAGCATTTCTGGTGCCATTGCCGGGGATGGATTCTATCTCCATACTTGGTAGTGACGTTAAGAAATGCCAACAAGCAATTCTAGCGCCATTGCCAACAAGCAAAAAAAATTGGGAGGTGGGATTGGAAATTGTTGGAGATGGGTTTTTTCATTCTTCCCAAAAATTATGGATTGGGAAGGTTTATTGGGTACTCTTGGAGATGCTCTAAGTACTCCAAACACTTATATTATTTTCTAGTGACCTTTTCTTCTATGTCTCATACTCTCATGCTCATGATGGTGTCTAGAACACACAATTCAAAAATGAAGCTATCGTGGTTAGGCGCTGAGTTTCTGCACCTAGTCATACGCACCCAAGAATATCATCCTTCGCACATGGTTATTCCATGGATGTGTCCTCAGATGAAAAATCTCTCAGGCAATCAATAACTGATAGAATGTTTATGTAGGTTTGGTTAGCTTCGGGGTACGCATCCAATACTCTGCACAGAATATGACCCCCTATCATTCTATAGCTCATCAAACCGGTCTTGCAATACGAAAATATATATGCTTGATTTTCATGTGTGTCTTTGGACAATAATATATTCTAGTAAAGGTAACATTTTTTTGAAACCTTACTATGAGTACCTCCCACTCATTGGTTAACCTTCGCGACATGACAACATGATGAACGTCCGTGGAAGCCAGGTTTTCAATCCACTACATATTTTAGTTAAATCTTATGTCGTGGCACCCATCATGACCTATCCAACTCCCATATATTGTACCTAAGGGGCAATTTTCAACTATCACGAAACTTAAAATTATATCGTGCTAACATGTAGGTTGTCAGCATTGTGAGCATATTCCTACCCACCCAAACTAACCCTTTATTGGAATTGCCTCTGTGTTTGATTGCAGGTTTAGTCATGCTAACCCTCATCTTGAAGGGCAATATCTCTCTTTTTGTAGATCTCTATACTTCATTCAAGGTAATGAATCTTTTAACGCCCAAAGCTTACCACACTTACTTAGACATCATATCATGTTTGTCAAAGTGACCATACCTTCGCTTACCTCGTGCTTCGGACTTCTTATATCCCATATGTGAAAATTTTCATATTATAAGCCACTTTGTAGGATTACACCTTCTGCAATACTTCACAACTTTTATGTGGTTACAAATTATTGAAATATCTACACAGACTAATCCATAATAATTCTCTCTTTTTAGTTTTAATTGATTTTGCAGGGATCAAATCACCCATCTTGAATCTCTCACACTTATATCCGCGCCTTAAAAATCACATTTTCACTAAGTAAATGCCTGGCTTACCTTTGCACTAATTTTGTGCAAGTATTTCCCATAAATGCATCAAGCATATTCATTCATCATACCATCGCATTGCATAAGCATGTTGCATACCAAACCTCACTTTGCCCTCCGAGGATTCATCAGCACCTTTGGTATCGTCGACAACATCGTGTCACCATCGCGCTCGATGCAATGGGCTCGTTGGTCTACTTCGTCAATGACTTCGCCATAACCTCGACATCAAGTTTGGTTCGAGCATTCACCTTCAGCACCATCAACACACCGCCTCGCCATCTTGCTTCGTGCAAGAGGCTCTCCTATGTACTTCGGCGGTGACTCTGCCAATGCCTCGACATCACTTTTCGCTTGAGGATTCACCGGCACCTTTGGCACCATCGACATCGTCAACGCTTTGCTCATCTACTTCGGTGTCAACTTTAGCTTTGCTCGGCTACCTTTGGCCCAGGGGCTCGCCACCATCCTCAGCATCAACTACAGCTTCGCTCAACCAAACCTTCTTCCTAGGACCCACAACCATCCTCAATGATGACTTCAAGTTCGCCCCGCCATCACCTTCGGCTTGAGTGAAGAACCTCCCCCCCAAGTTCATCATCAATACCTTCACCAACTAGGAATGAGACCTTTGCCCGCTCATAAGCACCAGCCAAGAGGGGCTAAGGGGGTGCATTGGAGAACCAATTCAACCCTGAGGACATGTCTTGTTCGGTGCTCATGAGCCAAAGGAGGCAAACCCCGCTGGCTGCGACAATTACTCCATCTACGCCCAACTCAACAAATGCGTCACCATCGACCTTCGGTGACAACTCCTGCGTCTATCTATGTTTTATGACTATGACAACCAGTATGATTGCTTCCACTACTACGACTACTTCGGCTACAGAGAGCTACCCCTAGAGAGGTGAAGACCCTCGCAGTAGCAGAGACAAGCAGGAGTGAGATCGTCGACCTCCACAAATGAAAAGTCATCATCATCAGATCATGGCCTTTGACCTTCACCGCTAAAAAAATTCCTACTCTGAGGACACCAATCGAAGCCCAAGGTAGACAACAGAATTGTACTCTTGGGTATTTTTCCTATTATTGTAGCAACTAGGTTTTGTTGTGCCTGCCAAAGCCTAGTGGCTAAGGGGATACTGTTGGGGGCAAGGGCGGTTGTGCCTACTCTCTTCCATGTAAAAAGGCCCAAGGTCCAAGGACCTCCTGAAAGCTCCATGTTTGGTTTTGGCTAATTGAGACAACCATAGTGGACTAACCTTCTACTCAAAGTGTTGTGTTTGAGATAGGTTGGTTCACATCCATGGTGGAGCTAGATGGCACTCAAGGTGATGAAGATGGCCACAAGTGAAGATCAAGTGCTCCATATTTGGAAAAGAAGAAAGAGCAAAAAAAAACCCTGTGGACTCAAGGCAAAGGTATAAGATAGGGCTTTTGTTTTGCTGATCAAGACGCAATAGAGTGCGTGATCAGGTTTAGGATAGATAGCCATACTATTAAGAGGGGAAAGCTCGAAGCTAATGCAGTTATCTAAGTGCCACTACGTGAATTAATTCCATGCATGTGCACTAGGACCTAGTGAGTGCTAACAATCCTTGAAAATGCTTTAAAAATGCTAACATAAGTGCACAAGTGCTTGAGACATTTGGTGTTGGCATATGAGAACAAGGGTTGAAGAATTGGAGAAGATGGACACCTTCTGCAGGCGTCGGACCATGAACGAATGAGCGTCGGACTAATCTGGTTCCCAGTCCGACGCTCAACCCTAGCCAGGCAGCAAGCAGCGTGAGCAGCTCCTGCGTCAGACCGTAGTGGCAAGTCGTCAGACCAATGGCCCTGACAGCCTGACTGTTGAAGCAGAGGACACGCGAAGCATCGGACCAAAGAGAAACACGTCGTCAGATGGTATGGTAACACTGTTCACAAGGACGACGCTCGAGTCAAACGGCGCACAGGCAAAGTCAGAGGGTGTCGGACCCTGGAGGTGGTCTGACGGTCCCTTGTTGGACCAGAGTCCGACCCGTTTTCATGGTTTTGGAGCTCTCGGTGTAAGTTTTCTTCGCCGTCAGACTCCACATCAGACTAATCCGACGGATGCTGATCGGTGGTGCCTCGGACACTCTCAAATGACCGTTGGAGTGCCAACGTCTCTCTTCGAGCGCAGGGACACGTGGCAATTGATGGAGCATCGAACCATGACTGTAAGACGGTCTGACGGTCATGCAACTTCGGTCCAATAGTCATTCCAGAGCATAACGGCTAGTGCTTGTCTTGGGGGTCTATTTAAGGCCCTTGGTCGGCTCTTGGAGGCTCTCTTGTCCATTTTCATCAGTGATACACCCTTGTGAGTTGAGCAAAACACCTCCCTCTCATGTACTCCCTAGATTGATCATCTAAATGAGTTGGGAGTGATCCAAAGTGCATTTGCATTGAGTTGAGGCATCTAGTGGCACTTGTGATCGGGTTTGCTACGGGTTTTCTTGTTACTCTTGGTGGTTGCCGCCACCTAGACGGCTTGGAGCAGCAGAGGATGGTTGAGCGGCTATTGGTGATTGTTGCCGACTCCGATCGAGTTCTTGTGAGGGGTTCTTGTGCCTATTCCCTGTGAGAGAATCGCGAAAGGCAACTCTAGTGGAATCATGGCTTGTGGAGCCTCTCTTGTGTGGTTCTTACGGTGCTCAAGTGGTGGGCTAGGCGTGTGATGCCTATTAGCACGTGAGCCACCAAGTTATTGTCCCGCCACAACGTGGACATAGGTTGCTGGCAAGCAACCGAACCACGGGGATATATCTTGTGTCTTATTGCCTCTTTGGTATTCTTGATTGACACTTGCCCGGTTCGATAAAGGCTCTAACTCTTGTGCATTACTATTCCTAATATACTTGTGTAGAGCTTGTTTGTTTGCTTGTGTAGTTTGTAGAGTAGCAAGTAGTTGTAGCTAGTTGTAATTTGTTTTCTAGCTTGCTCTCTAGTTGTAGAAGTAGTTGCTAGTGTGCTTGTTTGTGTGAATCAACCTTAGAGATCATAGCAACTAGCTTTGAGTAGGTGGATTGCTTGAGGTGAAATTAGAGCTAGAGCAAATTACATTATCGCCATCTTATAGTCTAACAACTTGCTCTAGTGCCTTGAAGGAAATTTTTATAGGCTATTCACCCCCTATAGCCATTTAGAACCTTTCAAGTGGTATCGGAGCCGTGGTCACCATTTATTTAAGGCTTAATATCCTACGGTGTAACAATGGCTCAAATCAACAACACTCAAAGACCACCACAATTTGATGGCACAAGCTGTGGTCATTGGAAGACCAAGATGAGCACACACTTGAAATCAATGAATAAAAAAGTTTGGGAGGTTGTGGAGAAGAAAATTGAGATAGTTGATGTGGCAAATTCAACTCCAAGAGAAGAAGAAAAGCTCCAATTCAACGATATTGCTCTTAGTGCTATCTATGATGCTATTGATACAAAGGTGTTTGTGCAAATTAAGGACCTTGAGTTTGCCCATGATGTATGGAAGAGATTGGAAGAATCATTTGAGGGCACACAAGCGGTCAAAGGAGCAAAATTGTACATTCTCAAGGACAAGTTGACAAGCTTCAAGATGCAAGAAAACCCGTAGCAAACCCGATCACAAGTGCCACTAGATGCCTCAACTCAATGCAAATGCACTTTGGATCACTCCCAACTCATTTAGATGATCAATCTAGGGAGTACATGAGAGGGAGGTGTTTTGCTCAACTCACAAGGGTGTATCACTGATGAAAATGGACAAGAGAGCCTCCAAGAGCCGACCAAGGGCCTTAAATAGACCCCCAAGACAAGCACTAGCCGTTATGCTCTGGAATGACTATTGGACCGAAGTTGCATGACCGTCAGACCGTCTTACAGTCATGGTTCGATGCTCCATCAATTGCCACGTGTCCCTGCGCTCGAAGAGAGACGTTGGCACTCCAACGGTCATTTGAGAGTGTCCGAGGCACCACCGATCAGCATCCGTCGGATTAGTCTGATGTGGAGTCTGACGGCGAAGAAAACTTACACCGAGAGCTCCAAAACCATGAAAACGGGTCGGACTCTGGTCCAACAAGGGACCGTCAGACCACCTCCAGGGTCCGACACCCTCTGACTTTGCCTGTGCGCCGTTTGACTCGAGCGTCGTCCTTGTGAACAGTGTTACCATACCATCTGACGACGTGTTTCTCTTTGGTCCGATGCTTCGCGTGTCCTCTGCTTCAACAGTCAGGCTGTCAGGGCCATTGGTCTGACGACTTGCCACTACGGTCTGACGCAGGAGCTGCTCACGCTGCTTGCTGCCTGGCTAGGGTTGAGCGTCGGACTGGGAACCAGATTAGTCCGACGCTCATTCGTTCATGGTCCGACGCCTGCAGAAGGTGTCCATCTTCTCCAATTCTTCAACCCTTGTTCTCATATGCCAACACCAAATGTCTCAAGCACTTGTGCACTTATGTTAGCATTTTTAAAGCATTTTCAAGGATTGTTAGCACTCACTAGGTCCTAGTGCACATGCATGGAATTAATTCACGTAGTGGCACTTAGATAACTGCATTAGCTTCGAGCTTTCCCCTCTTAATAGTATGGCTATCTATCCTAAACCTGATCACGCACTCTATTGCGTCTTGATCAGCAAAACAAAAGCCCTATCTTATACCTTTGCCTTGAGTCCACAGGGTTTTTTTTTGCTCTTTCTTCTTTTCCAAATATGGAGCACTTGATCTTCACTTGTGGCCATCTTCATCACCTTGAGTGCCATCTAGCTCCACCATGGATGTGAACCAACCTATCTCAAACACAACACTTTGAGTAGAAGGTTAGTCCACTATGGTTGTCTCAATTAGCCAAAACCAAACATGGAGCTTTCAGGAGGTCCTTGGACCTTGGGCCTTTTTACATGGAAGAGAGTAGGCACAACCGCCCTTGCCCCCAACAGTATCCCCTTAGCCACTAGGCTTTGGCAGGCACAACAAAACCTAGTTGCTACAATAATAGGAAAAATACCCAAGAGTACAATTCTGTTGTCTACCTTGGGCTTCGATTGGTGTCCTCAGAGTAGGAATTTTTTTAGCGGTGAAGGTCAAAGGCCATGATCTGATGATGATGACTTTTCATTTGTGGAGGTCGACGATCTCACTCCTGCTTGTCTCTGCTACTGCGAGGGTCTTCACCTCTCTAGGGGTAGCTCTCTGTAGCCGAAGTAGTCGTAGTAGTGGAAGCAATCATACTGGTTGTCATAGTCATAAAACATAGATAGACGCAGGAGTTGTCACCGAAGGTCGATGGTGACGCATTTGTTGAGTTGGGCGTAGATGGAGTAATTGTCGCAGCCAGCGGGGTTTGCCTCCTTTGGCTCATGAGCACCGAACAAGACATGTCCTCAGGGTTGAATTGGTTCTCCAATGCACCCCCTTAGCCCCTCTTGGCTGGTGCTTATGAGCGGGCAAAGGTCTCATTCCTAGTTGGTGAAGGTATTGATGATGAACTTGGGGGGGAGGTTCTTCACTCAAGCCGAAGGTGATGGCGGGGCGAACTTGAAGTCATCATTGAGGATGGTTGTGGGTCCTAGGAAGAAGGTTTGGTTGAGCGAAGCTGTAGTTGATGCTGAGGATGGTGGCGAGCCCCTGGGCCAAAGGTAGCCGAGCAAAGCTAAAGTTGACACCGAAGTAGATGAGCAAAGCGTTGACGATGTCGATGGTGCCAAAGGTGCCGGTGAATCCTCAAGCGAAAAGTGATGTCGAGGCATTGGCAGAGTCACCGCCGAAGTACATAGGAGAGCCTCTTGCACGAAGCAAGATGGCGAGGCGGTGTGTTGATGGTGCTGAAGGTGAATGCTCGAACCAAACTTGATGTCGAGGTTATGGCGAAGTCATTGACGAAGTAGACCAACGAGCCCATTGCATCGAGCGCGATGGTGACACGATGTTGTCGACGATACCAAAGGTGCTGATGAATCCTCGGAGGGCAAAGTGAGGTTTGGTATGCAACATGCTTATGCAATGCGATGGTATGATGAATGAATATGCTTGATGCATTTATGGGAAATACTTGCACAAAATTAGTGCAAAGGTAAGCCAGGCATTTACTTAGTGAAAATGTGATTTTTAAGGCGCGGATATAAGTGTGAGAGATTCAAGATGGGTGATTTGATCCCTGCAAAATCAATTAAAACTAAAAAGAGAGAATTATTATGGATTAGTCTGTGTAGATATTTCAATAATTTGTAACCACATAAAAGTTGTGAAGTATTGCAGAAGGTGTAATCCTACAAAGTGGCTTATAATATGAAAATTTTCACATATGGGATATAAGAAGTCCGAAGCACGAGGTAAGCGAAGGTATGGTCACTTTGACAAACATGATATGATGTCTAAGTAAGTGTGGTAAGCTTTGGGCGTTAAAAGATTCATTACCTTGAATGAAGTATAGAGATCTACAAAAAGAGAGATATTGCCCTTCAAGATGAGGGTTAGCATGACTAAACCTGCAATCAAACACAGAGGCAATTCCAATAAAGGGTTAGTTTGGGTGGGTAGGAATATGCTCACAATGCTGACAACCTACATGTTAGCACGATATAATTTTAAGTTTCGTGATAGTTGAAAATTGCCCCTTAGGTACAATATATGGGAGTTGGATAGGTCATGATGGGTGCCACGACATAAGATTTAACTAAAATATGTAGTGGATTGAAAACCTGGCTTCCACGGACGTTCATCATGTTGTCATGTCGCGAAGGTTAACCAATGAGTGGGAGGTACTCATAGTAAGGTTTCAAAAAAATGTTACCTTTACTAGAATATATTATTGTCCAAAGACACACATGAAAATCAAGCATATATATTTTCGTATTGCAAGACCGGTTTGATGAGCTATAGAATGATAGGGGGTCATATTCTGTGCAGAGTATTGGATGCGTACCCCGAAGCTAACCAAACCTACATAAACATTCTATCAGTTATTGATTGCCTGAGAGATTTTTCATCTGAGGACACATCCATGGAATAACCATGTGCGAAGGATGATATTCTTGGGTGCGTATGACTAGGTGCAGAAACTCAGCGCCTAACCACGATAGCTTCATTTTTGAATTGTGTGTTCTAGACACCATCATGAGCATGAGAGTATGAGACATAGAAGAAAAGGTCACTAGAAAATAATATAAGTGTTTGGAGTACTTAGAGCATCTCCAAGAGTACCCAATAAACCTTCCCAATCCATAATTTTTGGGAAGAATGAAAAAACCCATCTCCAACAATTTCCAATCCCACCTCCCAATTTTTTTTGCTTGTTGGCAATGGCGCTAGAATTGCTTGTTGGCATTTCTTAACGTCACTACCAAGTATGGAGATAGAATCCATCCCCGGCAATGGCACCAGAAATGCTTGTTGGTATTTCTTAACGCAAACAGAAATAATCCGCAAGCGCGCGGAATTACCGTTGTAGCACTTCACCCGGAAGTATTCAAGGTATCGTATTTTCCACAGGGAACGGAGGTATTCTTCTAGCTAGTTCACCCAAGGACAACACAAGGGTAGAGTTGGCGAGGGTACAGATGGATTCCTATGGTTTTAGGGTCAAAGGATAGATAAACTCTACTTCTACTTGCTCACTTCGGGCAGCGGCGTACACCTGGTCTGCCAAGCGATACCGGCCTGTAGCTCTATGTCGAACCCGAACTAACCCTTTATTGGAATTGCCTCTGTGTTTGATTGCAGGTTTAGTCATGCTAACCCTCATCTTGAAGGGCAATATCTCTCTTTTTGTAGATCTCTATACTTCATTCAAGGTAATGAATCTTTTAACGCCCAAAGCTTACCACACTTACTTAGACATCATATCATGTTTGTCAAAGTGACCATACCTTCGCTTACCTCGTGCTTCGGACTTCTTATATCCCATATGTGAAAATTTTCATATTATAAGCCACTTTGTAGGATTACACCTTCTGCAATACTTCACAACTTTTATGTGGTTACAAATTATTGAAATATCTACACAGACTAATCCATAATAATTCTCTCTTTTTAGTTTTAATTGATTTTGCAGGGATCAAATCACCCATCTTGAATCTCTCACACTTATATCCGCGCCTTAAAAATCACATTTTCACTAAGTAAATGCCTGGCTTACCTTTGCACTAATTTTGTGCAAGTATTTCCCATAAATGCATCAAGCATATTCATTCATCATACCATCGCATTGCATAAGCATGTTGCATACCAAACCTCACTTTGCCCTCGAGGATTCATCAGCACCTTTGGTATCGTCGACAACATCGTGTCACCATCGCGCTCGATGCAATGGGCTCGTTGGTCTACTTCGTCAATGACTTCGCCATAACCTCGACATCAAGTTTGGTTCGAGCATTCACCTTCAGCACCATCAACACACCGCCTCGCCATCTTGCTTCGTGCAAGAGGCTCTCCTATGTACTTCGGCGGTGACTCTGCCAATGCCTCGACATCACTTTTCGCTTGAGGATTCACCGGCACCTTTGGCACCATCGACATCGTCAACGCTTTGCTCATCTACTTCGGTGTCAACTTTAGCTTTGCTCGGCTACCTTTGGCCCAGGGGCTCGCCACCATCCTCAGCATCAACTACAGCTTCGCTCAACCAAACCTTCTTCCTAGGACCCACAACCATCCTCAATGATGACTTCAAGTTCGCCCCGCCATCACCTTCGGCTTGAGTGAAGAACCTCCCCCCCAAGTTCATCATCAATACCTTCACCAACTAGGAATGAGACCTTTGCCCGCTCATAAGCACCAGCCAAGAGGGGCTAAGGGGGTGCATTGGAGAACCAATTCAACCCTGAGGACATGTCTTGTTCGGTGCTCATGAGCCAAAGGAGGCAAACCCCGCTGGCTGCGACAATTACTCCATCTACGCCCAACTCAACAAATGCGTCACCATCGACCTTCGGTGACAACTCCTGCGTCTATCTATGTTTTATGACTATGACAACCAGTATGATTGCTTCCACTACTACGACTACTTCGGCTACAGAGAGCTACCCCTAGAGAGGTGAAGACCCTCGCAGTAGCAGAGACAAGCAGGAGTGAGATCGTCGACCTCCACAAATGAAAAGTCATCATCATCAGATCATGGCCCTTGCCCCCAACAGTATCCCCTTAGCCACTAGGCTTTGGCAGGCACAACAAAACCTAGTTGCTACAATAATAGGAAAAATACCCAAGAGTACAATTCTGTTGTCTACCTTGGGCTTCGATTGGTGTCCTCAGAGTAGGAATTTTTTTAGCGGTGAAGGTCAAAGGCCATGATCTGATGATGATGACTTTTCATTTGTGGAGGTCGACGATCTCACTCCTGCTTGTCTCTGCTACTGCGAGGGTCTTCACCTCTCTAGGGGTAGCTCTCTGTAGCCGAAGTAGTCGTAGTAGTGGAAGCAATCATACTGGTTGTCATAGTCATAAAACATAGATAGACGCAGGAGTTGTCACCGAAGGTCGATGGTGACGCATTTGTTGAGTTGGGCGTAGATGGAGTAATTGTCGCAGCCAGCGGGGTTTGCCTCCTTTGGCTCATGAGCACCGAACAAGACATGTCCTCAGGGTTGAATTGGTTCTCCAATGCACCCCCTTAGCCCCTCTTGGCTGGTGCTTATGAGCGGGCAAAGGTCTCATTCCTAGTTGGTGAAGGTATTGATGATGAACTTGGGGGGGAGGTTCTTCACTCAAGCCGAAGGTGATGGCGGGGCGAACTTGAAGTCATCATTGAGGATGGTTGTGGGTCCTAGGAAGAAGGTTTGGTTGAGCGAAGCTGTAGTTGATGCTGAGGATGGTGGCGAGCCCCTGGGCCAAAGGTAGCCGAGCAAAGCTAAAGTTGACACCGAAGTAGATGAGCAAAGCGTTGACGATGTCGATGGTGCCAAAGGTGCCGGTGAATCCTCAAGCGAAAAGTGATGTCGAGGCATTGGCAGAGTCACCGCCGAAGTACATAGGAGAGCCTCTTGCACGAAGCAAGATGGCGAGGCGGTGTGTTGATGGTGCTGAAGGTGAATGCTCGAACCAAACTTGATGTCGAGGTTATGGCGAAGTCATTGACGAAGTAGACCAACGAGCCCATTGCATCGAGCGCGATGGTGACACGATGTTGTCGACGATACCAAAGGTGCTGATGAATCCTCGGAGGGCAAAGTGAGGTTTGGTATGCAACATGCTTATGCAATGCGATGGTATGATGAATGAATATGCTTGATGCATTTATGGGAAATACTTGCACAAAATTAGTGCAAAGGTAAGCCAGGCATTTACTTAGTGAAAATGTGATTTTTAAGGCGCGGATATAAGTGTGAGAGATTCAAGATGGGTGATTTGATCCCTGCAAAATCAATTAAAACTAAAAAGAGAGAATTATTATGGATTAGTCTGTGTAGATATTTCAATAATTTGTAACCACATAAAAGTTGTGAAGTATTGCAGAAGGTGTAATCCTACAAAGTGGCTTATAATATGAAAATTTTCACATATGGGATATAAGAAGTCCGAAGCACGAGGTAAGCGAAGGTATGGTCACTTTGACAAACATGATATGATGTCTAAGTAAGTGTGGTAAGCTTTGGGCGTTAAAAGATTCATTACCTTGAATGAAGTATAGAGATCTACAAAAAGAGAGATATTGCCCTTCAAGATGAGGGTTAGCATGACTAAACCTGCAATCAAACACAGAGGCAATTCCAATAAAGGGTTAGTTCGGGTTCGACATAGAGCTACAGGCCGGTATCGCTTGGCAGACCAGGTGTACGCCGCTGCCCGAAGTGAGCAAGTAGAAGTAGAGTTTATCTATCCTTTGACCCTAAAACCATAGGAATCCATCTGTACCCTCGCCAACTCTACCCTTGTGTTGTCCTTGGGTGAACTAGCTAGAAGAATACCTCCGTTCCCTGTGGAAAATACGATACCTTGAATACTTCCGGGTGAAGTGCTACAACGGTAATTCCGCGCGCTTGCGGATTATTTCTGTTTGCGTTAAGAAATACCAACAAGCATTTCTGGTGCCATTGCCGGGGATGGATTCTATCTCCATACTTGGTAGTGACGTTAAGAAATGCCAACAAGCAATTCTAGCGCCATTGCCAACAAGCAAAAAAAATTGGGAGGTGGGATTGGAAATTGTTGGAGATGGGTTTTTTCATTCTTCCCAAAAATTATGGATTGGGAAGGTTTATTGGGTACTCTTGGAGATGCTCTAAGTACTCCAAACACTTATATTATTTTCTAGTGACCTTTTCTTCTATGTCTCATACTCTCATGCTCATGATGGTGTCTAGAACACACAATTCAAAAATGAAGCTATCGTGGTTAGGCGCTGAGTTTCTGCACCTAGTCATACGCACCCAAGAATATCATCCTTCGCACATGGTTATTCCATGGATGTGTCCTCAGATGAAAAATCTCTCAGGCAATCAATAACTGATAGAATGTTTATGTAGGTTTGGTTAGCTTCGGGGTACGCATCCAATACTCTGCACAGAATATGACCCCCTATCATTCTATAGCTCATCAAACCGGTCTTGCAATACGAAAATATATATGCTTGATTTTCATGTGTGTCTTTGGACAATAATATATTCTAGTAAAGGTAACATTTTTTTGAAACCTTACTATGAGTACCTCCCACTCATTGGTTAACCTTCGCGACATGACAACATGATGAACGTCCGTGGAAGCCAGGTTTTCAATCCACTACATATTTTAGTTAAATCTTATGTCGTGGCACCCATCATGACCTATCCAACTCCCATATATTGTACCTAAGGGGCAATTTTCAACTATCACGAAACTTAAAATTATATCGTGCTAACATGTAGGTTGTCAGCATTGTGAGCATATTCCTACCCACCCAAACTAACCCTTTATTGGAATTGCCTCTGTGTTTGATTGCAGGTTTAGTCATGCTAACCCTCATCTTGAAGGGCAATATCTCTCTTTTTGTAGATCTCTATACTTCATTCAAGGTAATGAATCTTTTAACGCCCAAAGCTTACCACACTTACTTAGACATCATATCATGTTTGTCAAAGTGACCATACCTTCGCTTACCTCGTGCTTCGGACTTCTTATATCCCATATGTGAAAATTTTCATATTATAAGCCACTTTGTAGGATTACACCTTCTGCAATACTTCACAACTTTTATGTGGTTACAAATTATTGAAATATCTACACAGACTAATCCATAATAATTCTCTCTTTTTAGTTTTAATTGATTTTGCAGGGATCAAATCACCCATCTTGAATCTCTCACACTTATATCCGCGCCTTAAAAATCACATTTTCACTAAGTAAATGCCTGGCTTACCTTTGCACTAATTTTGTGCAAGTATTTCCCATAAATGCATCAAGCATATTCATTCATCATACCATCGCATTGCATAAGCATGTTGCATACCAAACCTCACTTTGCCCTCCGAGGATTCATCAGCACCTTTGGTATCGTCGACAACATCGTGTCACCATCGCGCTCGATGCAATGGGCTCGTTGGTCTACTTCGTCAATGACTTCGCCATAACCTCGACATCAAGTTTGGTTCGAGCATTCACCTTCAGCACCATCAACACACCGCCTCGCCATCTTGCTTCGTGCAAGAGGCTCTCCTATGTACTTCGGCGGTGACTCTGCCAATGCCTCGACATCACTTTTCGCTTGAGGATTCACCGGCACCTTTGGCACCATCGACATCGTCAACGCTTTGCTCATCTACTTCGGTGTCAACTTTAGCTTTGCTCGGCTACCTTTGGCCCAGGGGCTCGCCACCATCCTCAGCATCAACTACAGCTTCGCTCAACCAAACCTTCTTCCTAGGACCCACAACCATCCTCAATGATGACTTCAAGTTCGCCCCGCCATCACCTTCGGCTTGAGTGAAGAACCTCCCCCCCAAGTTCATCATCAATACCTTCACCAACTAGGAATGAGACCTTTGCCCGCTCATAAGCACCAGCCAAGAGGGGCTAAGGGGGTGCATTGGAGAACCAATTCAACCCTGAGGACATGTCTTGTTCGGTGCTCATGAGCCAAAGGAGGCAAACCCCGCTGGCTGCGACAATTACTCCATCTACGCCCAACTCAACAAATGCGTCACCATCGACCTTCGGTGACAACTCCTGCGTCTATCTATGTTTTATGACTATGACAACCAGTATGATTGCTTCCACTACTACGACTACTTCGGCTACAGAGAGCTACCCCTAGAGAGGTGAAGACCCTCGCAGTAGCAGAGACAAGCAGGAGTGAGATCGTCGACCTCCACAAATGAAAAGTCATCATCATCAGATCATGGCCTTTGACCTTCACCGCTAAAAAAATTCCTACTCTGAGGACACCAATCGAAGCCCAAGGTAGACAACAGAATTGTACTCTTGGGTATTTTTCCTATTATTGTAGCAACTAGGTTTTGTTGTGCCTGCCAAAGCCTAGTGGCTAAGGGGATACTGTTGGGGGCAAGGGCGGTTGTGCCTACTCTCTTCCATGTAAAAAGGCCCAAGGTCCAAGGACCTCCTGAAAGCTCCATGTTTGGTTTTGGCTAATTGAGACAACCAAAGGTGCTGATGAATCCTCGGAGGGCAAAGTGAGGTTTGGTATGCAACATGCTTATGCAATGCGATGGTATGATGAATGAATATGCTTGATGCATTTATGGGAAATACTTGCACAAAATTAGTGCAAAGGTAAGCCAGGCATTTACTTAGTGAAAATGTGATTTTTAAGGCGCGGATATAAGTGTGAGAGATTCAAGATGGGTGATTTGATCCCTGCAAAATCAATTAAAACTAAAAAGAGAGAATTATTATGGATTAGTCTGTGTAGATATTTCAATAATTTGTAACCACATAAAAGTTGTGAAGTATTGCAGAAGGTGTAATCCTACAAAGTGGCTTATAATATGAAAATTTTCACATATGGGATATAAGAAGTCCGAAGCACGAGGTAAGCGAAGGTATGGTCACTTTGACAAACATGATATGATGTCTAAGTAAGTGTGGTAAGCTTTGGGCGTTAAAAGATTCATTACCTTGAATGAAGTATAGAGATCTACAAAAAGAGAGATATTGCCCTTCAAGATGAGGGTTAGCATGACTAAACCTGCAATCAAACACAGAGGCAATTCCAATAAAGGGTTAGTTCGGGTTCGACATAGAGCTACAGGCCGGTATCGCTTGGCAGACCAGGTGTACGCCGCTGCCCGAAGTGAGCAAGTAGAAGTAGAGTTTATCTATCCTTTGACCCTAAAACCATAGGAATCCATCTGTACCCTCGCCAACTCTACCCTTGTGTTGTCCTTGGGTGAACTAGCTAGAAGAATACCTCCGTTCCCTGTGGAAAATACGATACCTTGAATACTTCCGGGTGAAGTGCTACAACGGTAATTCCGCGCGCTTGCGGATTATTTCTGTTTGCGTTAAGAAATACCAACAAGCATTTCTGGTGCCATTGCCGGGGATGGATTCTATCTCCATACTTGGTAGTGACGTTAAGAAATGCCAACAAGCAATTCTAGCGCCATTGCCAACAAGCAAAAAAAATTGGGAGGTGGGATTGGAAATTGTTGGAGATGGTTTTTTCATTCTTCCCAAAAATTATGGATTGGGAAGGTTTATTGGGTACTCTTGGAGATGCTCTAAGTACTCCAAACACTTATATTATTTTCTAGTGACCTTTTCTTCTATGTCTCATACTCTCATGCTCATGATGGTGTCTAGAACACACAATTCAAAAATGAAGCTATCGTGGTTAGGCGCTGAGTTTCTGCACCTAGTCATACGCACCCAAGAATATCATCCTTCGCACATGGTTATTCCATGGATGTGTCCTCAGATGAAAAATCTCTCAGGCAATCAATAACTGATAGAATGTTTATGTAGGTTTGGTTAGCTTCGGGGTACGCATCCAATACTCTGCACAGAATATGACCCCCTATCATTCTATAGCTCATCAAACCGGTCTTGCAATACGAAAATATATATGCTTGATTTTCATGTGTGTCTTTGGACAATAATATATTCTAGTAAAGGTAACATTTTTTTGAAACCTTACTATGAGTACCTCCCACTCATTGGTTAACCTTCGCGACATGACAACATGATGAACGTCCGTGGAAGCCAGGTTTTCAATCCACTACATATTTTAGTTAAATCTTATGTCGTGGCACCCATCATGACCTATCCAACTCCCATATATTGTACCTAAGGGGCAATTTTCAACTATCACGAAACTTAAAATTATATCGTGCTAACATGTAGGTTGTCAGCATTGTGAGCATATTCCTACCCACCCAAACTAACCCTTTATTGGAATTGCCTCTGTGTTTGATTGCAGGTTTAGTCATGCTAACCCTCATCTTGAAGGGCAATATCTCTCTTTTTGTAGATCTCTATACTTCATTCAAGGTAATGAATCTTTTAACGCCCAAAGCTTACCACACTTACTTAGACATCATATCATGTTTGTCAAAGTGACCATACCTTCGCTTACCTCGTGCTTCGGACT
>JAHUYU010000990.1:0-16950 GCA_030439765.1 Tripidium arundinaceum | reverse complement strand
TCGCATCCTCCAAAAGAGCCTTGGGAACATTGAGATCCTGTAGGCTTATACTCAAATTGTCGAGAAGTAAAAACTCCATCAACAATGGCTCCATCACATTCAGAAATTGCAGAGCCTCTCTTGGACCCTTGTCACGAAGGACGGAGGACACCAAATCAGAAATGAGTCCTGAACAGATTCTTTGTCAAGACCCAGCCTTAAGATTGTGCTGTCCCTAACCAAGTGGGTGTCTCCTTGGTAAGTCAATTTAGCTGGTAACTATTGGTAATTGTTAACGCAAATAGAGAAATCCGCAAGCGCACGGATACCGTTGTAGCTTTCACCCAGGAGTATTCCAGGGTATCGTATTTATCCTCAGGGAAGCAATGGTTAAAGAACTTGATAATTAACCATCATGTATCTGCTAACTAGTATACCGGCTAGACTAAAGTGGGGGTAAGTGATAAAATAGGCTGGGTCTTGACAAAGAATCTGTTCAGGACTCATTTCTGATTTGGTGTCCTCCGTCCTTCGTGACAAGGGTCCAAGAGAGGCTCTGCAATTTCTGAATGTGATGGAGCCATTGTTGATGGAGTTTTTACTTCTCGACAATTTGAGTATAAGCCTACAGGATCTCAATGTTCCCAAGGCTCTTTTGGAGGATGCGATTAAAAAGAACGGGAAATCTGTCCAGATTTTCTGACACTAAACCGGTCATCTTCAAGCCAGTGTTTAGTGGCTCAAACGTTGATGGAATGGCACTAAATTTTGTGGACTCATTCCTCACTTTGAGTACTCCGCTCTGTCCAATTGGTTTGAAGTTTGATGGAGTAAAGCCTCAGATTTGAGAAAGGTTTTGTTAGTTCCAGTCATTGCATTTTCAGAACAGAGCAGTTTTGGTATATGAATTGTTTGAGCAGTCAAACGGTGTCCGTTTGAACTGAATTTTTGTCAGTAGTTAGAGAACTTATGGATCTACATGCCTACCAAATTCCATGCATATTGGTGTGGTAGTTTGGGAGATATGAACTGATTACCGAGAGTAACAGAATCTGTAATCTCTCTGTTTGACTACTATCATTCTTCGTATTGGATGATTGTGTTTGCTTGTGATGCCAAGTTAGCGGGGTGGTGGTTGTTTTGCTGATGGTGTATCTTTATATATGCTGAAGAAAAGACTCCTTGTTCCCATTGTGCATTATAATGGAAGCTTGTCGTGAGCAATTTGGTTCTGTAGTTTTGCCCCTCACCTTGGAAAGGTTCTCCACACATAACAATGTACCTCGTGTGCAATGTTGGCCTTCTTGTCTCTATGACTTTTGGAATGATCAAAGTGTTCCAAATAATCAATCCATGGAATTATGAGTCAAAAACTTTTGAAAGGTGTCAAACAACAAAATTCAGATTATGATTTTGAGTTATTGATTCACCTTAGAAAGGAAGACTCTAGGTCAAGAGTAGTCCGACAAGGCTAGTCTTGCTACAGTACAAGTCAACCCAACTTACTGTGCAATTGTACCATGAAGGAAATTGTACTCAACCTATTTGGTAGTGTACTGTTTCTCTAGTTGGGTGAACACTTGCAACCTTTGTTGTCCTCCAAGCCTCACTATCATCCTTCTTTAGCAATGGGTTCTAATGCTGACTTGTCCTTGGGTACTTCCATGTGTTTTTACCCAAGAGGTTGCATTAGATTCAACCCAGATAGCTGTTGCCGCTTGGATAGGAGGATCCCTTTAATATGATCCTCAAAAACGCTGAGCCGACGGAGTCAGCTATCACGTTTACCGCTCACTCAACTGATGTAGATGATACAGTGTTGTTATCAGAGAAAGAGAACTGCACACATGGAGCCTTATGTAGTTTTCCATCCGTTGGCATTTGAGTGATTAGGCAGTTACCACCGGCATAGACATTGTCTGTTGGTTAGTCGATTTCTCATAGCCTCAGAGAATGTTTACCCCGTCTATGATCTCATCCCTTATGGAAAGTTGTACTCAAGCTACTTTAGTAGAGGACTGCTTTTCAAACCTTGTGAAGGAATGTGGGACCATTGTAATGAGTAACTTTTAGAAGCTTGCGGTCTAGTGCGAAGTTCATATGGCCTATGCTATGTTCCCTAGAGAAACGAATATTTGTGAGCAATTAGTTTATGCTTCGGGAACACTCTCCGTATACCAAGAACGAAGTACTGTGCTATCTTGGATTCCTCCCAAGGTAACAATGCTCATGAAAGTCAATGAAGGAAATTCTTCAGACAAAAATTTACTACGAAGAGCAAGTATTACAAAGTGTTTCAACCAAATTAGCCTCTCTCATGTTCGAAGCTAAGTAGCCTACTGCTATCGCTGATGTTGGAAAGTGGTTGACATGCTTCTCTTCCCTTGAAAGTCTTTTGCCCTGAATCTCGGGATGAGATTCTCTTAAGGGGGAGGGCTGTAACACCCTAGGTGTTTGTCACCAGTTAAGCAATGGGTTTGAGCTCAAACATGACAGGTTAAGTGGTGATGAAGGTGTTAAGGTCAAATCCATGCAAATGAGCCCCAACTTAAACTTGGACAACACACCTTTGCTTATTGTTGACCCTTTTCAATCGTATGCTTGAGGGATGTTGGAGGTGCTCCTTTCATGTGTCTCACATCACTCTCTCTCTATATTGATCACTGGAAAAGTTTCGTGAAGTTCGGAATCAAAAAGTCACATGAAATGATAAGTTATGTCCTTGTGAGAATGGCTTCACTAAGTGAGTGGAAACTTAGGTCATCAACTAAACCTTGCAACCTTGCCCAAAATACTCTAAATGAACTCAGGAACAAAAGTTGTGAAGGGTTCATGTTGAGCAAATGCCAAGAAAATGTCTCAATTGGCCTAAAACCCTAGTTTAAGAGTTACTCAGGTTGCTTCTTTGACCAAAGTAAAACATTGACTTCTGTACCAGTGGTGAAGATTGACGTTAAACAAAAGTTTTAGGTAACTTCCTTATATTTCTTGTGTTGAAATTTCATGACCATAGGCCTGATAGTTTTGGAGTTATGCTCCTGGCAAGATCATTGTCAGGTTTTGCTTATGCTCTGTGCAGATTTGAATGATTGTATTGCTTGACCTGTTTACCTATGGAATCACATCTTGGTGATAATAGAACAGTTTTAGTGATTTTTTTAAGCTTTTCAAAATGTCTAAGATCACTACTTTTGGTGGTCTAGAACTCTAGTTGTTGTTGTTCAAAGTGGAATGACAGATTCTGTCCAAACCTAGACAGAGATGTCTTCGTTGTGTTGTTTGACCTTGTTAACTATGAGATCATCTTAAGATGATAATAATAAAGTTATAGATAACTTAATAATATTTCTATAAAGTTAAATATCATGTTTGTTAGATGGATAGAACTCTAGATATGCATCTCTGAAGTTCATCTCAGTTTTCTGTCCATTGTTTGTGCAAACCTTCTTCTTGGTGTGTTTTGACTTGGTTACCTTTAGAATCAGCTCTGAGTGTAAATAAAAGAGTTGTAGATAATTTCATTAGCTTTCCATAAAGTCTAGGATCACCTTTGTTTGATGCTTATAACTCTACTTATGGTTGGAACAAGCGACTGCTGTGCTGCTGTCCAGATTCTGTGCATGTGCTTAAGTTGAATGCTTTGGTGTGGTGCATCTCATGTTACCATTCTTCGCATACATACACTTGCATTGTGCTTCTCATTTAGGTACACTAGATGCACCATGTGAAGGATGTGATGTTGGAGCTGAACCGAAGATGGACGGACTAAGCAAGTGCTAAGATCGGAGATGCCACTAAGACGGTGCAAGCTAACTGAAGTGACTGTGTGTTGGATTTCAGGCAAGCCCCGGAGCATTCTAAGTCTCCTACCCATTCTTTTTATAAATGCACATGAGTATAACTTTTGTATGCTGCATTAGGTAATTGGAGTTGAATGAAACCGTTGGTGCATCTTTGCCCTACCTTGTCCATTATATATAAATACCTATACCCTTACTAGATGAGAAGGTCGAAGTATGCTTAGCCATGCTTAGACCGGTAGAAGTCGGGTGATTTCTTGTCACCTGTGAGATATAGGTGGATACCTGGTCACGGTTGGCAATATTTGCTATCGTGGAAAAGAACCATGTGATGTTTATTAAATGGAGACCAGGCGGGATCTTATATGTTGATGGTGTTGTGACTTATAGTGATTCCGTCTGTGTCGGTTAAGGACCGATCATTGTACGTCCTCATGTCATGTTGTAGGTGAAGTTCTCGGCCTGTTGATGATGGTGGCTAAGTGCCGGTTGGCTCGGCGACTCCGTAATTGTTTCTCATCTATGTGCTATTGTTGGAGGATGTCACTTACAGCTAGCAATGTATTTCAACTTACATTATCGTATCATTTCAGAGCTATGTTGTTTTCGCTAATCAGATTTGAACTTAGTACTGTATTATTTAATTGTGAACTCTTTTGTAATATTATTTCTGCTGCAACTCCGTGTATGTGATGTGTATTTGCTTAATCATGCGATCTTGGTTGTGAAGTTGATTTACCGAGGTCTTTCGGGACACTCGGCGGACTACCGGGTTTATATAAGTGAAAGTATGCGCGTGTCAACGTGTTAGCGGGGACATCCGTATTTGATCTTGTATAAATTGGGCGGTTCTGTCACATCTGAGGGGCACTGTTCAAGCTATCAATTACTTATTTCAAGCTTGCCATCTCCTGCTTGCTTTTTTCTTCTTGGTTGTCCAAATTATTCTGAGCCTCACGGTCAGCTAAACGTTTCTTGGCTCCAATAACTTTGGATTCTTGACCTTCAATATAAGCAGCAGGAGACAAGGCATAAAGGAGCTCTTGAGTCAATCCTTCTTTGATGGCTAGGAAAATGTTGCGGATTGGCCCTACATTTTGAACCAAATCGGCTATGTCTTGTTCTAGATATGGCAGCATTAATCATAGCTGATCTTTGGTTCCATCGGATAAAACGACCTCCTCCTGGTTGGTTTGAATGGCAGAAGAGCTGATTTCACCTTCCTCCATATATTCTTTGATATCAAAGGAGAAAGCACTCAAAGAAGGTGAATCCAGTGCCTGTTGGCGGTTACTAATGACCTATTTCATACCGCCAACTTGTATTAAAATGGAGAAAAACACATATTTTACATGCATATGTCTTTAATATTCACCTAGTTCCACATGTATTGGAAGATTACTATTTTGCAGGACTTAAGTGTGGAATTAGTGTAAAACTTGGGAAAATGCGCAATCAACAAAGCGTATTCACGCGGCCCAAGTTGGAGAATGTGAAGAAGGCCAAATCCACGACGCGAACCAGGGCCAATACCCAACATAGAAGTGATCCAGACCCATTAGGAAGCTAATGAAATTATCTACAACTCTTTTATTTACACTCAGAGCTGATTCTAAAGGTAACCAAGTCAAAACACACCAAGAAGAAGGTTTGCACAAACAATGGACAGAAAACTGAGATGAACTTCAGAGATGCATATCTAGAGTTCTATCCATCTAACAAACATGATATTTAACTTTATAGAAATATTATTAAGTTATCTATAACTTTATTATTATCATCTTAAGATGATCTCATAGTTAACAAGGTCAAACAACACAACGAAGACATCTCTGTCTAGGTTTGGACAGAATCTGTCATTCCACTTTGAACAACAACAACTAGAGTTCTAGACCACCAAAAGTAGTGATCTTAGACATTTTGAAAAGCTTAAAAAAATCACTAAAACTGTTCTATTATCACCAAGATGTGATTCCATAGGTAAACAGGTCAAGCAATACAATCATTCAAATCTGCACAGAGCATAAGCAAAACCTGACAATGATCTTGCCAGGAGCATAACTCCAAAACTATCAGGCCTATGGTCATGAAATTTCAACACAAGAAATATAAGGAAGTTACCTAAAACTTTTGTTTAACGTCAATCTTCACCACTGGTACAGAAGTCAATGTTTTACTTTGGTCAAAGAAGCAACCTGAGTAACTCTTAAACTAGGGTTTTAGGCCAATTGAGACATTTTCTTGGCATTTGCTCAACATGAACCCTTCACAACTTTTGTTCCTGAGTTCATTTAGAGTATTTTGGGCAAGGTTGCAAGGTTTAGTTGATGACCTAAGTTTCCACTCACTTAGTGAAGCCATTCTCACAAGGACATAACTTATCATTTCATGTGACTTTTTGATTCCGAACTTCACGAAACTTTTCCAGTGATCAATATAGAGAGAGAGTGATGTGAGACACATGAAAGGAGCACCTCCAACATCCCTCAAGCATACGATTGAAAAGGGTCAACAATAAGCAAAGGTGTGTTGTCCAAGTTTAAGTTGGGGCTCATTTGCATGGATTTGACCTTAACACCTTCATCACCACTTAACCTGTCATGTTTGAGCTCAAACCCATTGCTTAACTGGTGACAAACACCTAGGGTGTTACAGCCCTCCCCCTTAAGAGAATCTCATCCCGAGATTCAGGGCAAAAGACTTTCAAGGGAAGAGAAGCATGTCAACCACTTTCCAACATCAGCGATAGCAGTAGGCTACTTAGCTTCGAACATGAGAGAGGCTAATTTGGTTGAAACACTTTGTAATACTTGCTCTTCGTAGTAAATTTTTGTCTGAAGAATTTCCTTCATTGACTTTCATGAGCATTGTTACCTTGGGAGGAATCCAAGATAGCACAGTACTTCGTTCTTGGTATACGGAGAGTGTTCCCGAAGCATAAACTAATTGCTCACAAATATTCGTTTCTCTAGGGAACATAGCATAGGCCATATGAACTTCGCACTAGACCGCAAGCTTCTAAAAGTTACTCATTACAATGGTCCCACATTCCTTCACAAGGTTTGAAAAGCAGTCCTCTACTAAAGTAGCTTGAGTACAACTTTCCATAAGGGATGAGATCATAGACGGGGTAAACATTCTCTGAGGCTATGAGAAATCGACTAACCAACAGACAATGTCTATGCCGGTGGTAACTGCCTAATCACTCAAATGCCAACGGATGGAAAACTACATAAGGCTCCATGTGTGCAGTTCTCTTTCTCTGATAACAACACTGTATCATCTACATCAGTTGAGTGAGCGGTAAACGTGATAGCTGACTCCGTCGGCTCAGCGTTTTTGAGGATCATATTAAAGGGATCCTCCTATCCAAGCGGCAACAGCTATCTGGGTTGAATCTAATGCAACCTCTTGGGTAAAAACACATGGAAGTACCCAAGGACAAGTCAGCATTAGAACCCATTGCTAAAGAAGGATGATAGTGAGGCTTGGAGGACAACAAAGGTTGCAAGTGTTCACCCAACTAGAGAAACAGTACACTACCAAATAGGTTGAGTACAATTTCCTTCATGGTACAATTGCACAGTAAGTTGGGTTGACTTGTACTGTAGCAAGACTAGCCTTGTCGGACTACTCTTGACCTAGAGTCTTCCTTTCTAAGGTGAATCAATAACTCAAAATCATAATCTGAATTTTGTTGTTTGACACCTTTCAAAAGTTTTTGACTCATAATTCCATGGATTGATTATTTGGAACACTTTGATCATTCCAAAAGTCATAGAGACAAGAAGGCCAACATTGCACACGAGGTACATTGTTATGTGTGGAGAACCTTTCCAAGGTGAGGGGCAAAACTACAGAACCAAATTGCTCACGACAAGCTTCCATTATAATGCACAATGGGAACAAGGAGTCTTTTCTTCAGCATATATAAAGATACACCATCAGCAAAACAACCACCACCCCGCTAACTTGGCATCACAAGCAAACACAATCATCCAATACGAAGAATGATAGTAGTCAAACAGAGAGATTACAGATTCTGTTACTCTCGGTAATCAGTTCATATCTCCCAAACTACCACACCAATATGCATGGAATTTGGTAGGCATGTAGATCCATAAGTTCTCTAACTACTGACAAAAATTCAGTTCAAACGGACACCGTTTGACTGCTCAAACAATTCATATACCAAAACTGCTCTGTTCTGAAAATGCAATGACTGGAACTAACAAAACCTTTCTCAAATCTGAGGCTTTACTCCATCAAACTTCAAACCAATTGGACAGAGCGGAGTACTCAAAGTGAGGAATGAGTCCACAAAATTTAGTGCCATTCCATCAACGTTTGAGCCACTAAACACTGGCTTGAAGATGACCGGTTTAGTGTCAGAAAATCTGGACAGATTTCCCGTTCTTTTTAATCGCATCCTCCAAAAGAGCCTTGGGAACATTGAGATCCTGTAGGCTTATACTCAAATTGTCGAGAAGTAAAAACTCCATCAACAATGGCTCCATCACATTCAGAAATTGCAGAGCCTCTCTTGGACCCTTGTCACGAAGGACGGAGGACACCAAATCAGAAATGAGTCCTGAACAGATTCTTTGTCAAGACCCAGCCTTAAGATTGTGCTGTCCCTAACCAAGTGGGTGTCTCCTTGGTAAGTCAATTTAGCGGGGTGGTGGTTGTTTTGCTGATGGTGTATCTTTATATATGCTGAAGAAAAGACTCCTTGTTCCCATTGTGCATTATAATGGAAGCTTGTCGTGAGCAATTTGGTTCTGTAGTTTTGCCCCTCACCTTGGAAAGGTTCTCCACACATAACAATGTACCTCGTGTGCAATGTTGGCCTTCTTGTCTCTATGACTTTTGGAATGATCAAAGTGTTCCAAATAATCAATCCATGGAATTATGAGTCAAAAACTTTTGAAAGGTGTCAAACAACAAAATTCAGATTATGATTTTGAGTTATTGATTCACCTTAGAAAGGAAGACTCTAGGTCAAGAGTAGTCCGACAAGGCTAGTCTTGCTACAGTACAAGTCAACCCAACTTACTGTGCAATTGTACCATGAAGGAAATTGTACTCAACCTATTTGGTAGTGTACTGTTTCTCTAGTTGGGTGAACACTTGCAACCTTGTTGTCCTCCAAGCCTCACTATCATCCTTCTTTAGCAATGGGTTCTAATGCTGACTTGTCCTTGGGTACTTCCATGTGTTTTTACCCAAGAGGTTGCATTAGATTCAACCCAGATAGCTGTTGCCGCTTGGATAGGAGGATCCCTTTAATATGATCCTCAAAAACGCTGAGCCGACGGAGTCAGCTATCACGTTTACCGCTCACTCAACTGATGTAGATGATACAGTGTTGTTATCAGAGAAAGAGAACTGCACACATGGAGCCTTATGTAGTTTTCCATCCGTTGGCATTTGAGTGATTAGGCAGTTACCACCGGCATAGACATTGTCTGTTGGTTAGTCGATTTCTCATAGCCTCAGAGAATGTTTACCCCGTCTATGATCTCATCCCTTATGGAAAGTTGTACTCAAGCTACTTTAGTAGAGGACTGCTTTTCAAACCTTGTGAAGGAATGTGGGACCATTGTAATGAGTAACTTTTAGAAGCTTGCGGTCTAGTGCGAAGTTCATATGGCCTATGCTATGTTCCCTAGAGAAACGAATATTTGTGAGCAATTAGTTTATGCTTCGGGAACACTCTCCGTATACCAAGAACGAAGTACTGTGCTATCTTGGATTCCTCCCAAGGTAACAATGCTCATGAAAGTCAATGAAGGAAATTCTTCAGACAAAAATTTACTACGAAGAGCAAGTATTACAAAGTGTTTCAACCAAATTAGCCTCTCTCATGTTCGAAGCTAAGTAGCCTACTGCTATCGCTGATGTTGGAAAGTGGTTGACATGCTTCTCTTCCCTTGAAAGTCTTTTGCCCTGAATCTCGGGATGAGATTCTCTTAAGGGGGAGGGCTGTAACACCCTAGGTGTTTGTCACCAGTTAAGCAATGGGTTTGAGTTCAAACATGACAGGTTAAGTGGTGATGAGGTGTTAAGGTCAAATCCATGCAAATGAGCCCCAACTTAAACTTGGACAACACACCTTTGCTTATTGTTGACCCTTTTCAATCGTATGCTTGAGGGATGTTGGAGGTGCTCCTTTCATGTGTCTCACATCACTCTCTCTCTATATTGATCACTGGAAAAGTTTCGTGAAGTTCGGAATCAAAAAGTCACATGAAATGATAAGTTATGTCCTTGTGAGAATGGCTTCACTAAGTGAGTGGAAACTTAGGTCATCAACTAAACCTTGCAACCTTGCCCAAAATACTCTAAATGAACTCAGGAACAAAAGTTGTGAAGGGTTCATGTTGAGCAAATGCCAAGAAAATGTCTCAATTGGCCTAAAACCCTAGTTTAAGAGTTACTCAGGTTGCTTCTTTGACCAAAGTAAAACATTGACTTCTGTACCAGTGGTGAAGATTGACGTTAAACAAAAGTTTTAGGTAACTTCCTTATATTTCTTGTGTTGAAATTTCATGACCATAGGCCTGATAGTTTTGGAGTTATGCTCCTGGCAAGATCATTGTCAGGTTTTGCTTATGCTCTGTGCAGATTTGAATGATTGTATTGCTTGACCTGTTTACCTATGGAATCACATCTTGGTGATAATAGAACAGTTTTAGTGATTTTTTTAAGCTTTTCAAATGTCTAAGATCACTACTTTTGGTGGTCTAGAACTCTAGTTGTTGTTGTTCAAAGTGGAATGACAGATTCTGTCCAAACCTAGACAGAGATGTCTTCGTTGTGTTGTTTGACCTTGTTAACTATGAGATCATCTTAAGATGATAATAATAAAGTTATAGATAACTTAATAATATTTCTATAAAGTTAAATATCATGTTTGTTAGATGGATAGAACTCTAGATATGCATCTCTGAAGTTCATCTCAGTTTTCTGTCCATTGTTTGTGCAAACCTTCTTCTTGGTGTGTTTTGACTTGGTTACCTTTAGAATCAGCTCTGAGTGTAAATAAAAGAGTTGTAGATAATTTCATTAGCTTTCCATAAAGTCTAGGATCACCTTTGTTTGATGCTTATAACTCTACTTATGGTTGGAACAAGCGACTGCTGTGCTGCTGTCCAGATTCTGTGCATGTGCTTAAGTTGAATGCTTTGGTGTGGTGCATCTCATGTTACCATTCTTCGCATACATACACTTGCATTGTGCTTCTCATTTAGGTACACTAGATGCACCATGTGAAGGATGTGATGTTGGAGCTGAACCGAAGATGGACGGACTAAGCAAGTGCTAAGATCGGAGATGCCACTAAGACGGTGCAAGCTAACTGAAGTGACTGTGTGTTGGATTTCAGGCAAGCCCCGGAACATTCTAAGTCTCCTACCCATTCTTTTTATAAATGCACATGAGTATAACTTTTGTATGCTGCATTAGGTAATTGGAGTTGAATGAAACCGTTGGTGCATCTTTGCCCTACCTTGTCCATTATATATAAATACCTATACCCTTACTAGATGAGAAGGTCGAAGTATGCTTAGCCATGCTTAGACCGGTAGAAGTCGGGTGATTTCTTGTCACCTGTGAGATATAGGTGGATACCTGGTCACGGTTGGCAATATTTGCTATCGTGGAAAAGAACCATGTGATGTTTATTAAATGGAGACCAGGCGGGATCTTATATGTTGATGGTGTTGTGACTTATAGTGATTCCGTCTGTGTCGGTTAAGGACCGATCATTGTACGTCCTCATGTCATGTTGTAGGTGAAGTTCTCGGCCTGTTGATGATGGTGGCTAAGTGCCGGTTGGCTCGGCGACTCCGTAATTGTTTCTCATCTATGTGCTATTGTTGGAGGATGTCACTTACAGCTAGCAATGTATTTCAACTTACATTATCGTATCATTTCAGAGCTATGTTGTTTTCGCTAATCAGATTTGAACTTAGTACTGTATTATTTAATTGTGAACTCTTTTGTAATATTATTTCTGCTGCAACTCCGTGTATGTGATGTGTATTTGCTTAATCATGCGATCTTGGTTGTGAAGTTGATTTACCGAGGTCTTTCGGGACACTCGGCGGACTACCGGGTTTATATAAGTGAAAGTATGCGCGTGTCAACGTGTTAGCGGGGACATCCGTATTTGATCTTGTATAAATTGGGCGGTTCTGTCACATCTGAGGGGCACTGTTCAAGCTATCAATTACTTATTTCAAGCTTGCCATCTCCTGCTTGCTTTTTTCTTCTTGGTTGTCCAATTATTCTGAGCCTCACGGTCAGCTAAACGTTTCTTGGCTCCAATAACTTTGGATTCTTGACCTTCAATATAAGCAGCAGGAGACAAGGCATAAAGGAGCTCTTGAGTCAATCCTTCTTTGATGGCTAGGAAAATGTTGCGGATTGGCCCTACATTTTGAACCAAATCGGCTATGTCTTGTTCTAGATATGGCAGCATTAATCATAGCTGATCTTTGGTTCCATCGGATAAAACGACCTCCTCCTGGTTGGTTTGAATGGCAGAAGAGCTGATTTCACCTTCCTCCATATATTCTTTGATATCAAAGGAGAAAGCACTCAAAGAAGGTGAATCCAGTGCCTGTTGGCGGTTACTAATGACCTATTTCATACCGCCAACTTGTATTAAAATGGAGAAAAACACATATTTTACATGCATATGTCTTTAATATTCACCTAGTTCCACATGTATTGGAAGATTACTATTTTGCAGGACTTAAGTGTGGAATTAGTGTAAAACTTGGGAAAATGCGCAATCAACAAAGCGTATTCACGCGGCCCAAGTTGGAGAATGTGAAGAAGGCCAAATCCACGACGCGAACCAGGGCCAATACCCAACATAGAAGTGATCCAGACCCATTAGGAAGCCCACCAGACAAAGTCGGTGGCGAGAGGCGGCAGCTAGGGTGCGGCCGACCCCCTAGTGCGGCCGCCCCCCTAGTGACGTGTCTCGGGCCCATCCTTCGCATGGAGGTTCCTATGGCAGTGATAATGACGGTGCCACGGGTTACCATGATTATATGTCCACGAACCGTCCTTTAGGCACTATAAAAGTAGCCCCGCTCTCCTCTGAGAAGATATCATACACCGCCAAGCAACACTTGTATATCTTAGAGCTCTCTATTTTAGTTTATCATTATGTAGTAGAGCTAAGCAAAGCTACCTTGGAGGGCTTGACTCCTTGGAGAAGACATCGGTATGAATAATATTTATGTTTTCTCTAGAGTTTTGTTCTTATATAGTGGAGAGAGGTCGGTTTGGTGTAGGAAAATTAGGAAACACCCGGGAACCGCCTATGCATGGTGGCATGCAACCGCCGTAGAAAGGTGGGACCGAGAAGAGGCGGTAGGGGTGCGGCCGCACCCAGGGTGCGGCCGCACCCTGGTTGGCTCGCCTCGCGACCGCTTTCGCGTGGTCGGTTCCTGGGTGGGCCTGGACCACTTCCACGTCGGTGCTCGGCCCAAATTCGTCTTTGGAGTGGGCCTTTGCTTGATACTTTGGTATAGAATCTGC
Source organism: Tripidium arundinaceum (assembly GCA_030439765.1). Taxonomy (NCBI): domain Eukaryota; kingdom Viridiplantae; phylum Streptophyta; class Magnoliopsida; order Poales; family Poaceae; genus Tripidium; species Tripidium arundinaceum. Next base: position 3,613 of record JAHUYU010000990.1, on the reverse strand, counting down.
ATTACGCTATCTCCCTTGCGCCTTTTGCTTGGTTTTGGTTATTTTTCACTTGTATTTGAATGTGTAACCTGAGCGGGCCCTGATTTTCCTGGCATTGGGCCTTCTCCTTTGGGCTCATATTGGATGATGCTTTTGATGTGTATCATGTATGCTTTTGAGCCCATTTTCGGTGGTTTCCATAAATGCTTTCCTGCAAATGATGAATCACCAAAACTTGTGGAACTTGTTAGTTATAAGACCTAATTCTAAGTTTGGTGTTCAAATGAATTGATTTTATATGGGAGTTGGCGGTTAGAAATGGGAGTTAAGGACCGCCAACAATAATTATAAATGAAATAGAACAAAACTCTAGAGAAAACATAAATATTATTCATACCGATGTCTTCTCCAAGGAGTCAAGCCCTCCAAGGTAGCTTTGCTTAGCTCTACTACATAATGATAAACTAAAATAGAGAGCTCTAAGATATACAAGTGTTGCTTGGCGGTGTATGATATCTTCTCAGAGGAGAGCGGGGCTACTTTTATAGTGCCTAAAGGACGGTTCGTGGACATATAATCATGGTAACCCGTGGCACCGTCATTATCACTGCCATAGGAACCTCCATGCGAAGGATGGGCCCGAGACACGTCACTAGGGGGGCGGCCGCACTAGGGGGTCGGCCGCACCCTAGCTGCCGCCTCTCGCCACCGACTTTGTCTGGTGGGCTTCCTAATGGGTCTGGATCACTTCTATGTTGGGTATTGGCCCTGGTTCGCGTCGTGGATTTGGCCTTCTTCACATTCTCCAACTTGGGCCGCGTGAATACGCTTTGTTGATTGCGCATTTTCCCAAGTTTTACACTAATTCCACACTTAAGTCCTGCAAAATAGTAATCTTCCAATACATGTGGAACTAGGTGAATATTAAAGACATATGCATGTAAAATATGTGTTTTTCTCCATTTTAATACAAGTTGGCGGTATGAAATAGGTCATTAGTAACCGCCAACAGGCACTGGATTCACCTTCTTTGAGTGCTTTCTCCTTTGATATCAAAGAATATATGGAGGAAGGTGAAATCAGCTCTTCTGCCATTCAAACCAACCAGGAGGAGGTCGTTTTATCCGATGGAACCAAAGATCAGCTATGATTAATGCTGCCATATCTAGAACAAGACATAGCCGATTTGGTTCAAAATGTAGGGCCAATCCGCAACATTTTCCTAGCCATCAAAGAAGGATTGACTCAAGAGCTCCTTTATGCCTTGTCTCCTGCTGCTTATATTGAAGGTCAAGAATCCAAAGTTATTGGAGCCAAGAAACGTTTAGCTGACCGTGAGGCTCAGAATAATTTGGACAACCAAGAAGAAAAAAGCAAGCAGGAGATGGCAAGCTTGAAATAAGTAATTGATAGCTTGAACAGTGCCCCTCAGATGTGACAGAACCGCCCAATTTATACAAGATCAAATACGGATGTCCCCGCTAACACGTTGACACGCGCATACTTTCACTTATATAAACCCGGTAGTCCGCCGAGTGTCCCGAAAGACCTCGGTAAATCAACTTCACAACCAAGATCGCATGATTAAGCAAATACACATCACATACACGGAGTTGCAGCAGAAATAATATTACAAAAGAGTTCACAATTAAATAATACAGTACTAAGTTCAAATCTGATTAGCGAAAACAACATAGCTCTGAAATGATACGATAATGTAAGTTGAAATACATTGCTAGCTGTAAGTGACATCCTCCAACAATAGCACATAGATGAGAAACAATTACGGAGTCGCCGAGCCAACCGGCACTTAGCCACCATCATCAACAGGCCGAGAACTTCACCTACAACATGACATGAGGACGTACAATGATCGGTCCTTAACCGACACAGACGGAATCACTATAAGTCACAACACCATCAACATATAAGATCCCGCCTGGTCTCCATTTAATAAACATCACATGGTTCTTTTCCACGATAGCAAATATTGCCAACCGTGACCAGGTATCCACCTATATCTCACAGGTGACAAGAAATCACCCGACTTCTACCGGTCTAAGCATGGCTAAGCATACTTCGACCTTCTCATCTAGTAAGGGTATAGGTATTTATATATAATGGACAAGGTAGGGCAAAGATGCACCAACGGTTTCATTCAACTCCAATTACCTAATGCAGCATACAAAAGTTATACTCATGTGCATTTATAAAAAGAATGGGTAGGAGACTTAGAATGCTCCGGGGCTTGCCTGAAATCCAACACACAGTCACTTCAGTTAGCTTGCACCGTCTTAGTGGCATCTCCGATCTTAGCACTTGCTTAGTCCGTCCATCTTCGGTTCAGCTCCACATCATCACATCCTTCACATGGTGCATCTAGTGTACCTAAATGAGAAGCACAATGCAAGTGTATGTATGCGAAGAATGGTAACATGAGATGCACCACACCAAAGCATTCAACTTAAGCACATGCACAGAATCTGGACAGCAGCACAGCAGTCGCTTGTTCCAACCATAAGTAGAGTTATAAGCATCAAACAAAGGTGATCCTAGACTTTATGGAAAGCTAATGAAATTATCTACAACTCTTTTATTTACACTCAGAGCTGATTCTAAAGGTAACCAAGTCAAAACACACCAAGAAGAAGGTTTGCACAAACAATGGACAGAAAACTGAGATGAACTTCAGAGATGCATATCTAGAGTTCTATCCATCTAACAAACATGATATTTAACTTTATAGAAATATTATTAAGTTATCTATAACTTTATTATTATCATCTTAAGATGATCTCATAGTTAACAAGGTCAAACAACACAACGAAGACATCTCTGTCTAGGTTTGGACAGAATCTGTCATTCCACTTTGAACAACAACAACTAGAGTTCTAGACCACCAAAAGTAGTGATCTTAGACATTTTGAAAAGCTTAAAAAAATCACTAAAACTGTTCTATTATCACCAAGATGTGATTCCATAGGTAAACAGGTCAAGCAATACAATCATTCAAATCTGCACAGAGCATAAGCAAAACCTGACAATGATCTTGCCAGGAGCATAACTCCAAAACTATCAGGCCTATGGTCATGAAATTTCAACACAAGAAATATAAGGAAGTTACCTAAAACTTTTGTTTAACGTCAATCTTCACCACTGGTACAGAAGTCAATGTTTTACTTTGGTCAAAGAAGCAACCTGAGTAACTCTTAAACTAGGGTTTTAGGCCAATTGAGACATTTTCTTGGCATTTGCTCAACATGAACCCTTCACAACTTTTGTTCCTGAGTTCATTTAGAGTATTTTGGGCAAGGTTGCAAGGTTTAGTTGATGACCTAAGTTTCCACTCACTTAGTGAAGCCATTCTCACAAGGACATAACTTATCATTTCATGTGACTTTTTGATTCCGAACTTCACGAAACTTTTCCAGTGATCAATATAGAGAGAGAGTGATGTGAGACACATGAAAGGAGCACCTCCAACATCCCTCAAGCATACGATTGAAAAGGGTCAACAATAAGCAAAGGTGTGTTGTCCAAGTTTAAGTTGGGGCTCATTTGCATGGATTTGACCTTAACACCTTCATCCCACTTCCCACGTAACCACACCTAGTGTTAGCCCCTTAAGAGAATC
>JAHUYU010001239.1:0-13555 GCA_030439765.1 Tripidium arundinaceum | reverse complement strand
TTCGGGTTGCCTTTGATTGCCACACAACTATGGCACTTAGAACCTTTGAGCAAAAGGTGAAAAGAGATATTTCATGACTTTAATTGATGATGCAACTAGATTTTGCTATGTTTACTTGCTTAAAACTAAAGATGAAACGCTAGACTACTTTAAACTCTATAAGGCTAAAGTTGAGAACCAACTAGAGAGAAAGTTTAAGCGTCTTAGGTCGGATGGTGGTGGTGAATATTTTCCTCGATTATTTGATGAATTCTGTGAGGAACATGGTATTATTCATGAGAGGACGCCTCCTTGTTCACCCGAATCAAACGGGATTGCTGAGAGGAAAAACCGCACGCTGACTGATTTGGTGAACGCCGTGTTAGACACTGCTGGTTTATCTAAGGCATGGTGGAGGAGGCTTTATTGACTGCGAGTCATGTCCTGAATAGAATTCCAAACAGAAATAAAGAAACAACTCCATATGAGGATTGGGTTGGGAGGAAGCCATCACTTTCATACTTGTGCACGTGGGGATGTTTGGCGAAAGTCAACGTACCAATTTCTAAGAAGCGCAAGCTTGGACCAAAGACTGTGGACCGTGTCTTTCTAGGATATGCTCACCAGAGCATTGCCTATAGGTTTTTAGTAGTAAAATCTGAAGTTCCTGATATGCATGTTGATACAATTATGGAATCTCGTGATGCTACATTTTTTGAGAACATATTTCCTATGAAAGATATGCATAGCAATGCTAGATTTTCCTCTAAGATAGCTCCTATTTTTACTATACCTATCGAGTCTCCTGTTGAGTCATTTGAGCAACCACATGAAGAAGTCCTTAAGAAGAATGACAATGAAGTTCCTATGAGGAAGAAGAGACAAAGAATTGCAAAATCTTTTGGTGATGATTTCATTGTGTACCTTGTGGACGATACTCCCACCTCTATTGCAGAGGCGTATGCATCTCAAGATGCAGACGATTGGAAAGAAGTTGTCTGTAATGAGATGGACTCGATTCTTTCTAATGGAACATGGGAATTAACTGAGCTGCCATTTGGTTGTAAACCTGTGGGCTGTAAGTGGGTGTTCAAGAAAAAGCTTAGGCCTGATAGTACTATTGATAAGTACAAGGCTCGGCTTGTGGCTAAGGGTTATACCCAGAAGGAAGGCGAGGACTTGTTTGATACTTATTCACCTGTTGCTAGAATGACCACTATTCGAGTGCTGCTTTCTCTAGCTGCCTCATATGGTCTTCTCATTCATCAAATGGACGTGAAGACAGCTTTCCTTAATGGAGAGTTGGATGAGGAAATCTATATGGATCTGCCTGATGGGTTTGTAGTAAAAGGTGAAGAGCGCAAGGTGTGTAAGTTACTGAAATCTTTGTATGGCTTGAAACAAGCACCTAAACAATGGGATGAGAAGTTTGACACAACTTTAACTAGTGCGGGCTTTGCCATAAATGAGGCTGATAGGTGTGTGTACTATCGACATGGTGGGGGTGAATCTATTATATTATGCTTATATGTCGATGATATTCTAATCTTTGGAACAAACATTGATGCAATTAATGAGGTCAAGTCTTTTCTGTCAAAGAGTTTTGACATGAAAGATCTAGGAGAAGCTAATGTGATTCTAAACATCAAGCTGGTTAAGGATGAGAGTGGGATTACTTTGTTGCAGTCTCACTATGTTGAGAAGGTCTTGAGCCGGTTTGGCTTTATGGATAGCAAGCCTTCTCCAACACCTTATGATCCTAGTGTGACATTGAGAAAGAACAAGAAGATACCTAGAGACCAATTGAGGTACTCTCAGATCATTGGTTCACTCATGTATGTTGGTATTTATTAGTGTAAAGAGAATATGAAGGATTCCTCAAGCACGCAGAATACCATTGTAGCATTTTACCGGGAGTATTCCAGGTATCGTTATTTATATTTTACCACAGGGAAACAATGGAGAAAAGATTATAAAGGAGTATCTATCAGTCAACATACCATCATAGCTAGAGCAAGGGGTAAAGGTAATGATAGAAATTAAGCATAATGACACTTAGGGGATAGATCACTAAGATATTGTAAACTAGTTAACTCAGGAGAACAACGGGTGAGGTAGATTTCTATGATATTCCTATTACATGGTCAAAGTATATATATACACCCAACTATAGCTAAGACTAACTCTACTCTTGTGCACTTCGGGACGCCGCTTAGACAGTAGAGCACCGCAAAAGGATAACTCTAATGATGCGACTACGGTCCTACAATTTAAGAACCTGCTCAATTCGGTATGGACTACGAAGGATAGATGGGGCTGTCACCTCCCACTACTACCATACAACCAGAGAATAGGGTATACTCACAGGCAGAGCATCGTATAAGCACCATGCTTACACGCGGCTCGGCTACTTAGCCCAACCATGGTAAACTAGCAGGCTAAGCGCTCTATGAACCCGCACACAAAAGTAATGATAACATCAACTAAGCAAGATACATATTAAAAGTAAGCATAGCCATGTAGAAAGGAATATGATGAATTGATAATAAGTCTTACAAGATATAGAAGTGAAGACACAGGCTTTGCCGAGCCTCCAAGACTAGATCCGGAACTTGAGCATAAGCCCAACTCGATCCTCACTCCCGAGCTACTAATCTACTACATTGGAGAGCTCTAGATCTAACCCTCCTAGTGTGTGTTGATCTGAATGAGAGATATGAATTAGGGTTTTCCAGATGTCTCTAGGGAGGGGGGTACAGGGCTGTATATATAGGGGGTAGCGTCAATTCTAGACCCTCGGATCAAACCGACTTGAATAAATGGCATAGATACGATCTTTAAGGCGGTGGAGAACCGACGTAGCGAGGCGGAGGCTGACAGGTGGCCCCATAGGCTGGCCGGCCTGCAGGTGGGGCCGACCGGCCCCACCTGGAAGCCTCTCGCAGTCTTCTTCGGTGTGGTGTCCTCTAGAACCTTCTAGAGTTGTTTACGCCGCGGTTAAGCACGATTAAGTCTGACGTTTGGGTCGCACCTTGACGGTTTTCTGGATAAAGCCTGCTGAAAACACAGATTCACCAAAACTTGTGGAATTTATTAGTTTAAACCCCTAAACCTATATTGGTGATCATTTTTATGCATTTATACAAGTTATGTTGACGGTTTATGATTGATGTTAACGACCGTCAACAAGCTCCCCACACTTAACCTTTGCTTGTCTCCGAGCAAAGCTAAACTCAGCAATGGAGTAGGAGTTGCTACAATGCTTTCACTCCTCAAAAGTACACATGCGTTCAATCAAAAATTCTCCTCTGGATTAGAATAAACTGATCTGACTTTCAAACTTACCCATATTACCTTCAACCATGGGGGCTTCTTAGCCTTCACTTGGGTCTTGAACAATTGAAAGACAGAACGATCAAGTCAAGCACTATGTCTCAAGTTTTTTGTTCCACCATTGTTCCGGAGTTTTTATAAGTTTTCAAAATAAAACTCAGAGATTCCTTTGTATGACACTTTCAAGTATCTCAACATATGTGGTATTTGTGGATCCTTACCAAGGCATAACTTATTGTGCCTTTTCTCTTCCTACCACTAAGGCTTTATGTGGAGTTCATAGGTAGGGAGAAAGCTAGAGCATACTTGCAATACATATATTGTAAAGTCAAACAACGGATCCAAAGAGAGTTTAGTCATGCAATCAAATCAAGATGTGCATGTGTGTGGATATATGTGGTGGATATATATGGTGGCTTACCTAATTCTACTATGCTCCTTGAAAACATATCTCTCTTTTGAATCTTAGAAATATTTTTCAAGAGAACAAGGGCTATCTTATTCATCTCTCTTTTTTTCCAGGCGGGCATCTGAGTACCCATTGTTTTCAATATCTCAGACACTTATCCAATTTTTCTCAACTCTTCTTTTTTTCTCTTTTTTTATGAATAACTTTTGCATAGCCCATGCCTCTTTTCTGTGGTAAAACTTTCGAGAGATGGTGGAACAAAAAACTTGAGACATAGTGCTTGACTTGATCGTTCTGTCTTTCAATTGTTCAAGACCCAAGTGAAGGCTAAGAAGCCCCATGGTTGAAGGTAATATGGGTAAGTTTGAAAGTCAGATCAGTTTATTCTAATCCAGAGGAGAATTTTTGATTGAACGCATGTGTACTTTTGAGGAGTGAAAGCATTGTAGCAACTCCTACTCCATTGCTGAGTTTAGCTTTGCTCGGAGACAAGCAAAGGTTAAGTGTGGGGAGCTTGTTGACGGTCGTTAACATCAATCATAAACCGTCAACATAACTTGTATAAATGCATAAAAATGATCACCAATATAGGTTTAGGGGTTTAAACTAATAAATTCCACAAGTTTTGGTGAATCTGTGTTTTCAGCAGGCTTTATCCAGAAAACCGTCAAGGTGGACCCAAACGTCAGACTTAATCGTGCTTAACCGCGGCGTAAACAACTCTAGAAGGTTCTAGAGGACACCACACCGAAGAAGACTGCGAGAGGCTTCCAGGTGGGGCCGGTCGGCCCCACCTGCAGGCCGGCCAGCCTATGGGGCCACCTGTCAGCCTCCGCCTCGCTACGTCGGTTCTCCACCGCCTTAAAGATCGTATCTATGCCATTTATTCAAGTCGGTTTGATCCGAGGGTCTAGAATTGACGCTACCCCCCTATATATACAGCCCTGTACCCCCCCTCCCTAGAGACATCTGGAAAACCCTAATTCATATCTCTCATTCAGATCAACACACACTAGGAGGGTTAGATCTAGAGCTCTCCAATGTAGTAGATTAGTAGCTCGGGAGTGAGGATCGAGTTGGGCTTATGCTCAAGTTCCGGATCTAGTCTTGGAGGCTCGGCAAAGCCTGTGTCTTCACTTCTATATCTTGTAAGACTTATTATCAATTCATCATATTCCTTTCTACATGGCTATGCTTACTTTTAATATGTATCTTGCTTAGTTGATGTTATCATTACTTTTGTGTGCGGGTTCATAGAGCGCTTAGCCTGCTAGTTTACCATGGTTGGGGCTAAGTAGCCGAGCCGCGTGTAAGCATGGTGCTTATACGATGCTCTGCCTGTGAGTATACCCTATTCTCTGGTTGTATGGTAGTAGTGGGAGGTGACAGCCCCATCTATCCTTCGTAGTCCATACCGAATTGAGCAGGTTCTTAAATTGTAGGACCGTAGTCGCATCATTAGAGTTATCCTTTTGCGGTGCTCTACTGTCTAAGCGGCGTCCCGAAGTGCACAAGAGTAGAGTTAGTCTTAGCTATAGTTGGGTGTATATATATACTTTGACCATGTAATAGGAATATCATAGAAATCTACCTCACCCGTTGTTCTCCTGAGTTAACTAGTTTACAATATCTTAGTGATCTATCCCCTAAGTGTCATTATGCTTAATTTCTATCATTACCTTTACCCCTTGCTCTAGCTATGATGGTATGTTGACTGATAGATACTCCTTTATAATCTTTTCTCCATTGTTTCCCTGTGGTAAAATATAAATAACGATACCTGGAATACTCCCGGTAAAATGCTACAATGGTATTCTGCGTGCTTGAGGAATCCTTCATATTCTCTTTACACTAATAAATACCAACATACATGAGTGAACAATGATCTGAGAGTACCTCAATTGGTCTCTAGGTATCTTCTTGTTCTTTCTCAATGTCACACTAGGATCATAAGGTGTTGGAGAAGGCTTGCTATCCATAAAGCCAAACCGGCTCAAGACCTTCTCAACATAGTGAGACTGCAACAAAGTAATCCCACTCTCATCCTTAACCAGCTTGATGTTTAGAATCACATTAGCTTCTCCTAGATCTTTCATGTCAAAACTCTTTGACAGAAAAGACTTGACCTCATTAATTGCATCAATGTTTGTTCCAAAGATTAGAATATCATCGACATATAAGCATAATATAATAGATTCACCCCCACCATGTCGATAGTACACACACCTATCAGCCTCATTTATGGCAAAGCCCGCACTAGTTAAAGTTGTGTCAAACTTCTCATCCCATTGTTTAGGTGCTTGTTTCAAGCCATACAAAGATTTCAGTAACTTACACACCTTGCGCTCTTCACCTTTTACTACAAACCCATCAGGCAGATCCATATAGATTTCCTCATCCAACTCTCCATTAAGGAAAGCTGTCTTCACGTCCATTTGATGAATGAGAAGACCATATGAGGCAGCTAGAGAAAGCAGCACTCGAATAGTGGTCATTCTAGCAACAGGTGAATAAGTATCAAACAAGTCCTCGCCTTCCTTCTGGGTATAACCCTTAGCCACAAGCCGAGCCTTGTACTTATCAATAGTACTATCAGGCCTAAGCTTTTTCTTGAACACCCACTTACAGCCCACAGGTTTACAACCAAATGGCAGCTCAGTTAATTCCCATGTTCCATTAGAAAGAATCGAGTCCATCTCATTACAGACAACTTCTTTCCAATCGTCTGCATCTTGAGATGCATACGCCTCTGCAATAGAGGTGGGAGTATCGTCCACAAGGTACACAATGAAATCATCACCAAAAGATTTTGCAATTCTTTGTCTCTTCTTCCTCATAGGAACTTCATTGTCATTCTTCTTAAGGACTTCTTCATGTGGTTGCTCAAATGACTCAACAGGAGACTCGATAGGTATAGTAAAAATAGGAGCTATCTTAGAGGAAAATCTAGCATTGCTATGCATATCTTTCATAGGAAATATGTTCTCAAAAAATGTAGCATCACGAGATTCCATAATTGTATCAACATGCATATCAGGAACTTCAGATTTTACTACTAAAAACCTATAGGCAATGCTCTGGTGAGCATATCCTAGAAAGACACGGTCCACAGTCTTTGGTCCAAGCTTGCGCTTCTTAGAAATTGGTACGTTGACTTTCGCCAAACATCCCCACGTGCACAAGTATGAAAGTGATGGCTTCCTCCCAACCCAATCCTCATATGGAGTTGTTTCTTTATTTCTGTTTGGAATTCTATTCAGGACATGACTCGCAGTCAATAAAGCCTCCTCCACCATGCCTTAGATAAACCAGCAGTGTCTAACACGGCGTTCACCAAATCAGTCAGCGTGCGGTTTTTCCTCTCAGCAATCCCGTTTGATTCGGGTGAACAAGGAGGCGTCCTCTCATGAATAATACCATGTTCCTCACAGAATTCATCAAATAATCGAGGAAAATATTCACCACCACCATCCGACCTAAGACGCTTAAACTTTCTCTCTAGTTGGTTCTCAACTTTAGCCTTATAGAGTTTAAAGTAGTCTAGCGTTTCATCTTTAGTTTTAAGCAAGTAAACATAGCAAAATCTAGTTGCATCATCAATTAAAGTCATGAAATATCTCTTTTCACCTTTTGTCAATACACCATTCATCTCGCATATATCAGAATGTATGAGTTCTAGAGGTGCCAAGTTTCTCTCCTCCACTGCCTTGTGAGGCTTTCGAGGTTGCTTTGATTGCACACAACTATGGCACTTAGAACCTTTGGCAATAGTGAAATCTGGAATTAATCTCATGCTGGACAATCGTGACATCAGCCCAAAATTCACATGACATAAACGAGAATTCCAAACACTCGAATTATCATTAATTGTGCCACAAATGTGATTCACTGACTTATTACAAAAATCTGCCAAAGAAAGGCGAAACAAGCCTCCGCACTCATAGCCTTTACCAATAAATTGTCCATGCTTAGACATTACTATTTTATTGGACTCCAACACTACCTTAAACCCATCTCTCAAGAGAAGGGAGACGCTAACAAGGTTCTTGCGTATAGTAGGGATATGCTGCACGTTCTTCAGCTGCACGATCTTTTTTGAAGTAAACTTCGGATGGTGGTGGTGAATATTTTCCTCGATTATTTGATGAATTCTGTGAGGAACATGGTATTATTCATGAGAGGACGCCTCCTTGTTCACCCGAATCAAACGGGATTGCTGAGAGGAAAAACCGCACGCTGACTGATTTGGTGAACGCCGTGTTAGACACTGCTGGTTTATCTAAGGCATGGTGGAGGAGGCTTTATTGACTGCGAGTCATGTCCTGAATAGAATTCCAAACAGAAATAAAGAAACAACTCCATATGAGGATTGGGTTGGGAGGAAGCCATCACTTTCATACTTGTGCACGTGGGGATGTTTGGCGAAAGTCAACGTACCAATTTCTAAGAAGCGCAAGCTTGGACCAAAGACTGTGGACCGTGTCTTTCTAGGATATGCTCACCAGAGCATTGCCTATAGGTTTTTAGTAGTAAAATCTGAAGTTCCTGATATGCATGTTGATACAATTATGGAATCTCGTGATGCTACATTTTTTGAGAACATATTTCCTATGAAAGATATGCATAGCAATGCTAGATTTTCCTCTAAGATAGCTCCTATTTTTACTATACCTATCGAGTCTCCTGTTGAGTCATTTGAGCAACCACATGAAGAAGTCCTTAAGAAGAATGACAATGAAGTTCCTATGAGGAAGAAGAGACAAAGAATTGCAAAATCTTTTGGTGATGATTTCATTGTGTACCTTGTGGACGATACTCCCACCTCTATTGCAGAGGCGTATGCATCTCAAGATGCAGACGATTGGAAAGAAGTTGTCTGTAATGAGATGGACTCGATTCTTTCTAATGGAACATGGGAATTAACTGAGCTGCCATTTGGTTGTAAACCTGTGGGCTGTAAGTGGGTGTTCAAGAAAAAGCTTAGGCCTGATAGTACTATTGATAAGTACAAGGCTCGGCTTGTGGCTAAGGGTTATACCCAGAAGGAAGGCGAGGACTTGTTTGATACTTATTCACCTGTTGCTAGAATGACCACTATTCGAGTGCTGCTTTCTCTAGCTGCCTCATATGGTCTTCTCATTCATCAAATGGACGTGAAGACAGCTTTCCTTAATGGAGAGTTGGATGAGGAAATCTATATGGATCTGCCTGATGGGTTTGTAGTAAAAGGTGAAGAGCGCAAGGTGTGTAAGTTACTGAAATCTTTGTATGGCTTGAAACAAGCACCTAAACAATGGGATGAGAAGTTTGACACAACTTTAACTAGTGCGGGCTTTGCCATAAATGAGGCTGATAGGTGTGTGTACTATCGACATGGTGGGGGTGAATCTATTATATTATGCTTATATGTCGATGATATTCTAATCTTTGGAACAAACATTGATGCAATTAATGAGGTCAAGTCTTTTCTGTCAAAGAGTTTTGACATGAAAGATCTAGGAGAAGCTAATGTGATTCTAAACATCAAGCTGGTTAAGGATGAGAGTGGGATTACTTTGTTGCAGTCTCACTATGTTGAGAAGGTCTTGAGCCGGTTTGGCTTTATGGATAGCAAGCCTTCTCCAACACCTTATGATCCTAGTGTGACATTGAGAAAGAACAAGAAGATACCTAGAGACCAATTGAGGTACTCTCAGATCATTGGTTCACTCATGTATGTTGGTATTTATTAGTGTAAAGAGAATATGAAGGATTCCTCAAGCACGCAGAATACCATTGTAGCATTTTACCGGGAGTATTCCAGGTATCGTTATTTATATTTTACCACAGGGAAACAATGGAGAAAAGATTATAAAGGAGTATCTATCAGTCAACATACCATCATAGCTAGAGCAAGGGGTAAAGGTAATGATAGAAATTAAGCATAATGACACTTAGGGGATAGATCACTAAGATATTGTAAACTAGTTAACTCAGGAGAACAACGGGTGAGGTAGATTTCTATGATATTCCTATTACATGGTCAAAGTATATATATACACCCAACTATAGCTAAGACTAACTCTACTCTTGTGCACTTCGGGACGCCGCTTAGACAGTAGAGCACCGCAAAAGGATAACTCTAATGATGCGACTACGGTCCTACAATTTAAGAACCTGCTCAATTCGGTATGGACTACGAAGGATAGATGGGGCTGTCACCTCCCACTACTACCATACAACCAGAGAATAGGGTATACTCACAGGCAGAGCATCGTATAAGCACCATGCTTACACGCGGCTCGGCTACTTAGCCCAACCATGGTAAACTAGCAGGCTAAGCGCTCTATGAACCCGCACACAAAAGTAATGATAACATCAACTAAGCAAGATACATATTAAAAGTAAGCATAGCCATGTAGAAAGGAATATGATGAATTGATAATAAGTCTTACAAGATATAGAAGTGAAGACACAGGCTTTGCCGAGCCTCCAAGACTAGATCCGGAACTTGAGCATAAGCCCAACTCGACCCTCACTCCCGAGCTACTAATCTACTACATTGGAGAGCTCTAGATCTAACCCTCCTAGTGTGTGTTGATCTGAATGAGAGATATGAATTAGGGTTTTCCAGATGTCTCTAGGGAGGGGGGTACAGGGCTGTATATATAGGGGGTAGCGTCAATTCTAGACCCTCGGATCAAACCGACTTGAATAAATGGCATAGATACGATCTTTAAGGCGGTGGAGAACCGACGTAGCGAGGCGGAGGCTGACAGGTGGCCCCATAGGCTGGCCGGCCTGCAGGTGGGGCCGACCGGCCCCACCTGGAAGCCTCTCGCAGTCTTCTTCGGTGTGGTGTCCTCTAGAACCTTCTAGAGTTGTTTACGCCGCGGTTAAGCACGATTAAGTCTGACGTTTGGGTCCACCTTGACGGTTTTCTGGATAAAGCCTGCTGAAAACACAGATTCACCAAAACTTGTGGAATTTATTAGTTTAAACCCCTAAACCTATATTGGTGATCATTTTTATGCATTTATACAAGTTATGTTGACGGTTTATGATTGATGTTAACGACCGTCAACAAGCTCCCCACACTTAACCTTTGCTTGTCTCCGAGCAAAGCTAAACTCAGCAATGGAGTAGGAGTTGCTACAATGCTTTCACTCCTCAAAAGTACACATGCGTTCAATCAAAAATTCTCCTCTGGATTAGAATAAACTGATCTGACTTTCAAACTTACCCATATTACCTTCAACCATGGGGCTTCTTAGCCTTCACTTGGGTCTTGAACAATTGAAAGACAGAACGATCAAGTCAAGCACTATGTCTCAAGTTTTTTGTTCCACCATTGTTCCGGAGTTTTTATAAGTTTTCAAAATAAAACTCAGAGATTCCTTTGTATGACACTTTCAAGTATCTCAACATATGTGGTATTTGTGGATCCTTACCAAGGCATAACTTATTGTGCCTTTTCTCTTCCTACCACTAAGGCTTTATGTGGAGTTCTTCGTCGCTCCGACACGGTGAATCACCCAAAACCGCTCACAACACGAGTTGGGTCATCCACAATCACCACCGGATGATCACCAAGCTCCCAATCGCCACCAAGCCGTTTAGGTAATGCCGATCACCAAGAGTAACAAGCATAAACTCTCACTTGACCATGACAAGCCTAATGAAGAAGGTGGATGCACACTTGCTACTCACTATGCAATAATGAGGTCCTTAACCTTGTATTAACAAATCTCAATCACCCCATTAGGCACTTGCTCTCCCTTGCACTCCAATATGTTGCCTCAGCTGAACAAATGAGCAAGAGAGCCGAATTGGACGAGATGGAGGAGTATAAATACCCCCCACTCCCAAAACTAGCCGTTGGGATCCAATTCAGCAGAACACGGGGGCATCGGATGATAACACACAGGCATCAGACGATACGCGTAGCATCTGATGTGACTGTAACGGCTACAGTGACGTCACCTGTCAGAACTAGCCGTTGCCTTCAAAATAGCGTCCGATGCAACCCCATCGGACGCGTCCGATGTGAAAAATACCTCTCTGGAACCTCTCTGTTTCTCATAGGACGATAACGCCGTAGCGTCCGATGTGAACAGTCACATCGTCCGATGCACTCTGTGCAGCAAACCCTAGCGTGAACAGTGCGACCGTTGCGTCCGGTGCACTGCTTCAACAATGTCCAATGTGATCCCTGTTCCTGCTGCTCGGTGTCTGAGTCACATCGTACGATAACCATATCGTCCGATGGCTTCGTCAACAGCGTCCGATGCAGCCTTCAACACTCCATTCACTTCCAATTCAAATTCCTTTGTGAATGAGGTTGACTCCAATGATCTTTGGGCTAACTCTGAGCTACCTAGTGCTAAGTTTGACAAGTGTGCATCACACCTAACACATTAGACTCACCTATATCAAGCTACTAGTTCATACCCCCTTAATAGTACGGTCAAAGGAAAAACAAAATCCTAAACTACTCTAAATGTCTCTCCAACGCCAAACGACACTTAGAACTAGCCATCCTTAACCTTGTCGTCCATCCTTTGAAAACCGAAACAAATTTAATCGATAGGGGCATGAAAACCATTGATTGCCCAAACAATCAATATTATCGTGACCTAACTTAAATTGCCTCTACAAAACACACGTTAGTCACAATAATCTTATGTTATCATTAATCACCGAAACCCACTAGGGGCTTAGATGCTTTCACCCTAATCACGCATGACAAGAATGGGGAGAGAGACACACGGAACGTGAGCTGAGAACTTTCGTGAAAGGTAGGGTTGTGAACAGTTTCATAAAATAAATACTTTAATAGGAAACCATTCTCACCACAGGTCTTATGGTCTAGCGGTTAGGACATTGGACTCTGAATCCAGTAACCCGAGTTCAAATCTCGGTAGGACCTGATCACCCACAGCAGATTTCCTCAGATAGTCGGATAGAACTTGTCAAAAAAAAATCTCGGTAGGACCTTTTTTTTGTTTCATAGTTCCTGAATCCTTTTCCTATTATCTGTTTATTATATCACTTTGTATTTCACTTTCCTCTCTCCTTATTAGAATCATCTTCCAAGTTACTAAGGTCATACCATGCTTCGTTCTAAATCATTTTCCTATTTTCTGTTTTATTGTATCACTTTATATTTCAGTTTCCTCTCTCCTTAGAATCATCTTCCAAGTTACTAACGTCATACCATGCTTCGTTCTAAATAGCCATCTCTCATCTAAAGATCGTTTCGTTTGCTAAACTGTACCATGCAAGTACGTTCTTCTTCTTTCTCCATTTGAGGTTCTCTCAAGAATACAAGTAACGCATGTTTTCCTTTTATTATTAATTCTTTTATATTAACAAAGGTAACAGTAACACGGGGTATTCTTAAATGTCAACTTTGGGCCCATTTGTAATTTTGTATACCAACAACAAACAAAGGTTATAGGAAGTGTCTCCTACAATTTGTAAACCATTTATTATACATTCACTCAAAAGAATGTGAATCTTATTTCCAGAGGAGTCAAATATTATCTATATCTATCTATATATCTATATATATACACACACTATATAAAGGAGCGAAAGAATTAAAAATTAATTGTCACCATAGAAGCTTCCTACCCACTATACATCTCATTTCTTAGATTTTGCATCTAAGGCTTATAATTAATTGACAGGTAGACCCATAACAGAAGGACGACAAAAACATACGAAACATGCATGTTTCGCATTGCGGACGACTCCTCGTACGCGTTTTTTTTCACCATACCTGCTGTATACCCGTCCGTCCACCCTCAGGCTGTTTCATTTCATCGCGACTTTGCACGTGTTCTCACCGTG